>JARCZZ010003565.1:0-21075 GCA_030323915.1 Brotogeris chrysoptera
ATGCTCCATAGCTGGCAGTGTTCAAGGCCAGGTTGGACAGAGCCTTGGGTGGCATGGTTTAGTGGGAGGTGTCCCTGGGCATGGCAGGGCGGTTGGAACTTGATGATCTTAAGGTCCTTTCCAACCCTAACTATTCTATGATTCTATGATTCTATGCTTAGAATTGTTTAGAAGCATTAAGAACATTAACATTACTTTTTTTGCCACATTATAGAAAAAAAAGCCAGCAAGGAAAAGCCAATTCTGTAATATTCCTGGACTCTTTTCTTCATTTCCATATGATGTCATTTATTGCTATCTTTTTTTGGCAAATCGTCACTTCACCCTCAGAGCAGGCAAGGGTTTGTATATACCTGATCCCTTCTGTGGTGCCTCCCCTCTCTTGTAACCCTATTTGCCGTGAATATTCTGTTTCTGTAGTACATGCTTTCTGCATAAAAGGCTTCTGAATCAGTAGGAATCTCTACATGTAATTCTGAAAAAGATTGGTGGCTGTTACCCTTCAATAGGCTAGTTCATTACCTAACTACATCAAGAAGAACTTCCCATATTTGTTCGCTAGAAGCACATTTCTTATTTACATTCACCAAAGGCCATATATGCTGTCTCAACTCACAAAAGAAAGTAACATTCTGCCCAAAAGGGGGTGAAGTATGTCTTGGAAGAGAGAGGAAGGTAGAGCATAAACAAGCAGATAGGTTTTCAGGGGCATCTGGGAAATACTGACTTTAAGTGGTATTGCAGTTGGAGTCAGTGGACAAAGGCATGAACATGCAGAGCTGACTGCTAACATCCTGCAGTTGAGCAATGAATGGCAATATACCAAGCAAAAGTCTGAGGACCAACAGAACTTTTTTATGGCTGTTGATGGCAATCCTCAGTCAGATTAAGTCACTCAGTAGAGGACTTCTAGCTCACACTTTACAAAGTACTGATGAATATGTCTCAGCATTAATTGCTGTGTTACAGAATAATAAAGCCAGATACCTTGCCTCTTGCGTTTCTTTCTGCTCATCTCAGTCCAGCTAGAAGCTACTAGACTGCATTCTACAGAAAAATGAAAGGTGTCTTAATATATTTGACCTTCCACTGAGCGTTTTACCAGTCTAAGTGACCACAGGGAACTACTTTTTGTGGGTTGGAAGTTCTACAGTGTTTTCCGCATCATTCCGTTTACAGTGCCTGATTTCTGTAATTGTCTTGTCTAAAGATGAGTAGCTGCCCTAAGTCTAACCTAAATAACCTTATCTACTAGATATTTTTTTAAAGATGACACAACACTTAAAATCTAAAGGAATTGTTACCAACTGTTACCAACACTGGACTTGTGAGACAAAACCCTAATTTTAGGGTGAAAATTAATGTAGCAAACACTCTGACTTTCAATAATGAGTTTATTTGCTTGTAAGTTCATGTTTATAGGTTTAAAAAAGAAAATCAAAAGATTAATTTCTTTAGCTATTTCAGAAGAAATGACAAATCATCTTGGATATATGTTATTTGGTGTAATCTGCATTTAAACAAAGAAAAAGGAATTGAATTACTGGAAGTGAATATATCAGCTATTTGGGGGCTGTTTCATAACTCCAGAGGAGTTATTAAAATGGCATAAAAAATATAAAATATTAAGCTTTAGGCACTGATGCTTTCTTCCTAATCCAGTAAAGTCATGAAATTTTGTGGGTTCTGGCTTTTTGATATGAGAAAAATACTGCTTGCCTGGGTTGGGCCCAGGTTGCTACTCTTCCTTGCAGCAATTTCTTGCTGAATAACATGAGCGGATGGAAAGTATAGAGGTGCAGCAATTCGTTCACGCAGAACAGAACGCTAGAGAGGTGTGAATGTACATGGTTGATTTTATATGCCTATATTTAAAATCTTAGGTTACTGTGTTTTGGCTTTTCATACAGCAGCTCAGGTGAACACGTGATGATGAGGCAGGTTTTGTTGCCCAAAATAGAGCTTTTTTGGTATGGTAAACATCACCTTAGTTCACTCCAACAGCAGTACTTCTATGTTACTAAATCAGTAGGATTTTGCCCATCAATCACTTCTGGTCATGAAGAGGACCAAATAGAGAACATTGACAAGATCTAATTTTAAAAAATAAAAATAATTAAAAAATATCATGTCAAATTCTGGATTGCTATACTGGGAAATTTTACAGAGGTTAAAAAGAAAATATTTTAAAGGTTCATTAGTACAAATGGCATCAAAACAGACTTCTTGCAACATGGTAAGCAGTTGTTCTCTTTTAAAAGCAGAAGAGCTCTTATTGAGCTGGTTGAGCTGTATTAAACATTAAGAGAACAAACTAAGGGAGATGTAATAGTATAATGGCATGAATATTGAAGATAAATTAGCTAGTTGAATAGCCCAAGAGGCAATGAAATGAGCCCGGTCTTTAGTAAATGTGAGTTTCATCGTTAGAATATAAACCAGGACTCTTCAGAAATCACAATCAGGAACAGTAACAGTAAGCATCTGCCCAAATTGTGGAAACATCAAGGAAGACAGATGTAAATGTATGTCAACAGCTACGCGAATCAGATACAGAAACAAGTGAATAGCTTTGACATAACTGTGAAGATTTTCTTCAATGACAGAATCTCTAAAGGACGTTTCTGACTCAAAAACCATGAGGTTATAATACAGGTATCTGCATCCCTATTGCACTGTGAGTACAATTCTGTCAGTCTTCAGTCTTCATGTACAGACAGGCAAGATGAAATAGGAAAAGCAAGATAATTACAAAAACATATCCTGGAGGTATGGCAATTTCTTAAATTCCCTAATCCATGCATCTGAAAGATGTTTATTTCAGTGGCAGGGAGTAGTCTAAAATGGAGCCGTCATAGTAATGTACTTTGACTCCTGAAAGACAGAATAATTTGGAGCCAAATGAAGAGCAATCCAGCAATTTCAACACTTAAAGGAGGCCTTTAAGAAAGATGGGGACAGAATTTTTAGCAGGGTGTGTTTTGATAGGGCAAGGGGTTTTGGTTTTAAACCAAGAGGGGAGATTCAGGCTGGATATAAGGAAGAAGTTTTTTACTATGAGGGTAGTGAAACAGTGGAACAAATTTCCCAGAGAGGTGGTAGATGCCCCATCCCTGGAAGTGTTCAAGGCCAGGCTGAACGGGGCTCTGAGCAACCTGGCCTAGTGAAAGGTGTTCCTGCCTATTGCAGCGCTGTTGGACTTGATGACATTTAAAGGTTCTTTTGAACACAAAGTATTCGATTATTCTTTCAGGTATCAAAAAGACTTTAGGCCACTGTGGTAAATAAAAATGTATACCCGAGCAATATCCACACATGAGATTTATAAAGACTTTGATTACGTTCTGCTGTTCCTAGTTTCTTTGTATGAATCCTTGTACTGTTTTTTGGTTTTGTTTCGTTGTTTTGGTTTGGTTTATTTTTCCTATGCAAAGTATGTCTTTATCTCCTCGCAAACTGTTTTCTGTACTTCCCTGCTTCATAAAACTTTTCTACTTCTTTTAGGAATTAAAAGATTCTCTGGTGTTCTTAGCATAATGTTGCTGGGGCTTAAACTAATGAAAACATTGATGCCAAGAAGAAGGCGGCTGGTGTCACCAAATGCAATAAATGTAAGATTGCCACTCAGAGCGGAGCAGTCAAAGACATGAATGTATACCTGAAAGAATCATTCTTGATATGAAGTTTGAAACCAGCAGGGTTAGGTCTGTGGTTAGGCAGCAGCAGGTTTTCATAAGAACTGAGGACGTACTGTAGAGACTAAGCACCTGGCAGGGTTGGACGTGTTTCAAGTCTGCATTAATCTCTGATCCTTTGTCTCTAGGCTAGCTTTTGTCTCCATGATACAGTCAGACTACCTCCTGCAGTTAAGCACTTTCCTCAATTATCTGGATCTAATCCTCAGATTCCCACATCATAACTATTGCAGATGAGTATCAAACTCACCAGGATCAGTGAATATTGTCTTATCCAAGAGTTTATAAAGACAGAAGACAAAAATCATCTACTACCATGAACTATTTCAATTGATCAAGAAATACATATGAGGATCTACTGGCTCTGATGTCCTTTCTGATGCAAATAAACAAATACAAGGAAGAAATATGATGTTAAGCTTCTTTATTGAATTTGTTAAAACAAGTATACACACACACATCCCTTTAAACTTTTTTTTCCCCCAGTTTCTAAACATAATTCTTCAAAGACAAACACAAGTTGTTGAAATCTAACTTGAAGCATCTTGGACAAATGTTCAATAGCATTTCCATATGGCAAGCTCTAGATTATGTATGGATAGCATTAATATTCCCTAATTATGACAATTTAGACTTTGCTACTGTAATTTTATTTCAATACAATATTCTCTATAAATATGTATCCCCCCTACTCTTTTTAATCCACTCATTTTTCTTAGTCAATTAAAGAATATAAGATAATGTGAAGTGTCATATAAAACCACTTCAGGGAAAAACGAAAAAAAAGAAAAAGCTATATTCTGAGCACTCTTTATGCAAATGCAATAATATTGTAGACTTATTCAATGATGTCACTTGTAAAAGTCTCTGTGGAATTATCCTAGCTGAGGCCAACCAGATTTAAACCAACTGAGAACTGAACTATGAAAATGCTAACTTAGTTCTGAATAAATTAACCTGGTTTAAACAATAGTATCAAAATTCAAGCTACATAACTAATGACAATAAATCTGAGATTCTTATATTAAGTGAATCAAACCCAGAGAAAATGTCGTCCTATTTAATCTAATCTAGTTTATTGTTTTAGTGTAACAGGAGCTCCACATCTTAAACATATTTAGAAAAGATTATGAGAAAAGGAGATTTAAAACGTTAATAGGATTGAAACAGATGGAAAAACCTCCTATTTGTTCTCATGAGCTGATGCAGGGTAGGGAATAAAAGAATGTACTGCCAAGAAATATATTTTTAACTCTATTTCTAACCTTCCAGAAATCAAAGTTTAAAACTATGCAGATTGATAAACATACAGCCGGGTTTCTTTGTTCAGTGTCTCATCTCAGAATACCATAGAAAAGACTGCAACATTTGAAGAAGTAAGCACAGTCCCTCTTGCTTCTCTACAGACAATCTAGGGGTTTTGCCAGCATGTGGGAAATTTAGACCATTTCAGATGCTTTTCACAATGATTTTTCTAAAGTAAAAATGATAAAACCTTTTATTAGCAAGCCCACTTTAAGCTAGCCTAGAAAATTACATGGAAGCTACCACCACAGCCCTGATTTTGTGGGCTTTCATAGAGTGCAAGGGAAGAATGAAGATAGGCTGTGGGATTCTGCAAGAGAGAAGGAGACCATAGCTTCTCACTTTATAAGGAGAGTGCAAAGGTGAGAGCACAAGCGCAGGTTCTGCATCATTACCTGAGCCCAGAGACATAAGATATACCCCAGATTAAACTTCCTTTTCTGCTGCTTCCGTCCATGTACTCCTGTTCAGTTCACTACTACAGACCTTCTCTTGAAAAATAGCATCACTAGAGGCACATTTGTCTCTTGTTTGGAGACGCATATTCATCTCCTCTCTTTCTCACATGACCCGCCTATACATTTTTTTCTCGCCTGTTTTTTCAGTTTTGTTGGATCACACCATGAGGTTGGAATGAACCTCAGGAGATCATCTCCTCTCCAATATCCTACCTAAAGCAGGGTCATCAATAAGGTCACATGAGCTTATCCAGGGCTTTATCCAGTCAGGTCTAGAAAACGTACAAGTGTGGAGATGGTGTCTCTGCAAGATTTTCCTTGTAACCACTCTCTCTTTTTTTCTGTTTCTGTCCACTGTCTCTCATTCTCCCTGGAACCCTGGCCCTATCTTCTCAGTGACCCACTCTTGGTACAGACACGCAGACCCCCTACAAAGCTGTCTGTTCGTCACACTGAAGAAGCCTCAGGTGCCTCATCTTCAACCACCTCTGTCCCCTGACCTCACTCCAGTTGATCAATATCTTTCTTGTATTGGAGTACCTGAGCTGTTCACATTATCTGGATGTGATCTAATGATCATCAACAGCAATGGATAAACCTTTTCTTCAATCTATTGACTATTCTCCTGTTGTTATAGCCTGGGATGTAGCTGTTTGTCTCTGCTACCAGAGCAGGCTGCTGGCTCACTTAGCTCCCTCCCTGTTAGGCCAAGATCCTAGTCCTATTGACAGAGATGCTCCCCAGTCTGCCTTGTCAGAAGCACTTCCTACCTGTAGATAACAGTGTATAGACTACTTGCCGTTCCTCACAAATAAGGTAATTTGGACTCAGTTGCACCTTACCTGCAATCTGGGTGCCACTTATATGTATTTTTGGTTTTCATTTGGAGTACCAGGGTGCCTTTAGAAAAAGATTCCTGACCTTCAAGGCCTACTAAACTGGCTTACTTGGCCGACCAGCCTCATAGTGTGCCAACATGATTCTCTTTGGATAAAAGCAGTGAATAAGTGAACTTCAGGAGCTTGCTAAGTGCACTCTAGTTGCTTACAGATATTCATGTCACAGAATTTACCTGAAGTCAAAATTCCAAAACTCAACACCAGTTCTTCTGCTTGAGGAAACTGCTCCTAAAGGGGCCGAGTACTAGCTAATATATACATGCCGTTTCCTTCAAAGATCGGTATTTGCCATTACAAATGCGAAAGAATCTAAAAATCAAGGGTTTTCAAGAGACCAGGGTCTTTTTGGAACATGAAAATTCTTTGGTATCACAGTGTGAGGAATTCATAGTCTGATGAATATGACCTTTTATTTCTGCAGTCAAAAAATGTAATTGAGAAATAGTTGCTCCTCTACATATTTCCCCTTCTGCAGGCAGAAAAAATCAAATGTAGTAAAGCAGTCTTATTGCTCTATTGGTGCAAATCCTAGAAAAAATAGTTGTCTGAAGTACAAAACTGTTAACACATGTTGAAAGGTGTAATGCAAAACAAAATGTAAAGTCCAGAGATCATGTTTTACAGCTACTGTTTTAAGCTCCTCCGTTTTTCCCCAAAACCATCACAACTCAAGCAGACGCAGAATTGAGAAGTTAGGATTTTTTGCCTACTGCTATCCCTCTGTTCTGGGGGAAGAAAAATGTTTTTCTTAAGTCAACCACAGAACTTCAGAGAATAGTAAATTATTTTAATTATGTTAGTGTTTAGAAAAAGACACAAATTTCACATAACTCTGTCTTGGCTTATTTCTGCATAAACCACAATTTATAAGGAAAGATTAAAGGAATTACATTTATTTAGCTTAAAGAGATAACACTTACGGAGGAACATGATAACTACATAAATAGTTAAATGGTGAAAAGATAGAGAAAGGAAGAGGTAGTCACACTGAACATTAGTCCTAAAATAAGGAATAATGGGCTGAGTTAGAAGGATAAATTTACCTCGGTTATTAAAAGAACTTCCTGATAAAAAGAACAATCAGAATATTGAAAGGCTTCTCTTGTAAAATAATTATTTCAGTATCTTTGGGGTAAAATTAAAAAGCCACCTGTAAAATACTGTTAGTTTACAGAGACTGAACTGAATGACCAATAAGCATCCTCGGCTGGATGTTAAATGCCCACCAAAGCACTCTATTACTCCCCCTCCCCAACAGGACAGGAGAAGAAAATATGAGAAAAAGCTCATGGGTGAAGGTAGGGACTCAGAGCTGACTCACCAATTAACACTTACAAGCTCACCAATTAACACTAAAACAGACTCAATTTGGGAAAATTAATTTAACTTACTGCCAATTAATAACAGAGTAGGATGATGAGAAATAAGAACAAATCCAAAAACACTTCCCCCACACCCCTCCCTTCTTCCTAGGCTCAGCTTTGCTCCTGACTCTTCTACCTCCTCCACTGAGCGGCACAGGGGGGCAGGGAATGGAGGTTCTGGTCAGTCCCAGCCACGGGAAACAGATCTCATGATCCTCTTCAATGCGGGCCCTTCCCACAGGGTGCAGTTCTTACAAACTGCATGGGTTCTTTCCCATGGAGGTTACAGTCCTTCAGGAACAGACTGCTCCAGTGTGGGTCCCCCTTGGGGTCACATTTTCTGACAGGAAACCTGCTTCTGTGTGGGCTCCTCTCCATGGGATGTAGATCCTGCCAGGTGTCTGCTGTCACATAGCCTCTCCGTTGGCTGCAGCATGGGGTCCTCCATAGGCTACAGGGGGACAACCATGGTCTTTTCCAGGGGCTGCAGTGGGTAATCTGTGCCGGCGCCTGGAGCACTTGCTCCTTCCCCTTCTTCACCAACATTTGTGTCTGCAGGGTTGTTTCTCTCACATATTTCATTCCCCTCTTTCAGCAGCTTTTGCACAATGTTTTTCCCCTTCTTAAAACACCACACAAAAGGCAATAAGCCCTCTGATGGTTAATTTAATTTGTAATCTGCTCCAGGTATGATAAAAACTGTATTGACTGACTTCAATAGCAAATCTTAAATGCACCATATTTTACCTTCTGGTTTTAAGAACTTTTTATTCTCCTAATCTTCATTTCCACATACCTGTTTCATTGTAATGTCAGCTGTTCTCTCTGCCTTGTCCTCAGAACAAAGAATGCATCCAGAAGTGCTCTACAATTTACTCAACAGAGGCACGATGAGTGCAAACAATATTTCTCCTGAATTACTGTTTCACTATATTAACCAAAGCACCAGCTTGATACAATTCAGTAATATCATCAATTTTCCACCATCAGCAATGACTGCCAGAACCACCACTATATAATTAATTACGTAAGGCTTACTAACACTCCACATATTTTTTGTTAGATTTATACTGCCATTTTGTATTTTGGTGTGAGGATCAGAAAACTCATAGCATGTTAGTTCCCTACTATTTGTTCTGCTTTACATAGCCTTCTCAAGAGGACTAATACAGTCAAAAAAACCCAATGCTGCGCAAATAAAAACTTTGAGTCACTTAAACTGAAGGTTCTGATTTTTAAACTGATTGGTAAGTCATTCATAGGGCTGGAGAAAGCAGAAAGCAAGCTGGAGCTTTGTAGGCACAGGACAAGGAGAATGAAACTTCACAGGGGGTGGCTGGGGAGCTTCAGGCCCAAACTGTTGTAGGCAAAGAGGGTTCATATTATGTGAGCAGCCCCAGACAAAGGTATAAGGAGCTGTAGGGGCTGCTTACAGAGGTGGTGGGTGAAAACAGCAAACTGGTGGAAGAAGGTTCTTGCCTCCATGGGCAAATGCGCTGGGCAGCAAAAGTACAAGCTGAAGATGCTGACCTGAAAGACCAACAAAGGCAAGTGGCAGAGAAACAAAATTCTGCCACCCAAGCAAAATGAAACCATGAGAGAAATGGCAGAAAGAAGGCAACGGCTGGAGAAGGAAGGTGAGGAGACAAAGTCAGCGCATCAAAGGAAACAAAAGGAAGATGGTGTTTCAGATGATGACCTGGAAAATGAGAACTCAAATGATCCTACTTATTATGTTCCCTGTCTCTCACCTGCTCTGGAGGAAGGTGATCCGGATGTGGGAGGCAAGGGCTAAAATCCATAGAAACAATGGATTGTAATTAACATAGTTTATAGGCCACTCCAGAATATCTGCAAAAGTGGCTTCATACTTAGAAGGGGTTTGGTTTAGACTTTTAGATTTTTTAGCAAGAGGGGAGCCTCTGGTGGGCAGCAGTGGCCTGCAATAGGCTCACAACTGGACTGCGGGGTCTGCTTGCATTCTGCACATTGTGTGAGAGTGTGTCATAAATTAAAAACCTAGCAATAGAAACTGCAACCTCCCTGCTGTGCATACCTTGCTTAATTAACTTTTATGTGTGTGAGTGGTGTAGTTCTGCTCTTGAGACTCTCTGAATTACCCTGTGACAGCTTTAAACTCCAGATATGGCACTATTTTTCCAGTACTTTACTTCTATTGAAATTTTGACAATCCTGTTTCTAAAAATATCTAGTATTTCATTTAATCCTCTGCAGTCTAAAGTGATCTTAGTGGCATACTGTAGTACCCCACTATGATGCAATTTACAGATTTTCCCAGAAGCTGTGTATTTGCTTACACCCCCCCATATTCTCTGTATGTATTTTCTATGGTGCTGCTTTACACTTCAGCTGATTTAGCTTGTACTTTCTGCTATTTTAATAGTCAGTTTTGGCACAAAGCACTTTGATTCTTTCATTGGATTTACTCATCTTCTGGTTTTTTACTAGTTCCTCATTGGTTTCAATCCCTTTGAGTTTTACCTTTGCTGTTTAATTCCTGGAGTACATAGGGCCAAGGAAGAGGTTTTTTGTTTTCATTTGTTTTGGCTTTTTAAAATAAAAAATATATCCATACTAGTTTATTAGAAGTTGAAGATTAGTTGAGAACTAATCTCAAACTTGAAAAGGAAATAGGTTTGTATATATGGAGACAAATACACAGCTCTATAGCATGCTGTTTTCTGGTGTGTACTCTTGTCATAGACATTATAGTTCAACACCATTGACCATTTTCTACTAGAACTTTGTTAACCCCCCCAAACTTTACATCAGAGCCTAGAATTTGACATTAGACTCATACTAAAACTTTGATAAAAGTGAAACTTTATATTACATGTTTATGTCTCATATAGCTGACAGACTTTATCAGAAGTGGAAATTCACTTTTTAATTGTATCTAAAACTAAGGTCAATTTCATGTTTCGTTTGTGAATAAACTTTGAATTGATACATGGGTCGCATCAGTTGTTTGTATGTGGACCTCTAAGGATCATTCCTCATCCTCTGCTTGAGTTGAAGCCCATATGGATACCTTTAATGCATTAGCTTGACCCTTAATCATGTAATTTCCCAAGCATTTTTGCATAATGGTCCCATCTGGGTTTATAAATTGGATGATTGGTGTTTTGCCATGTTACCAACCATCTGATAGGTAGCTAACCAATTTACAGTTGGACTTGCAATAGTGCAGCCTCTCAAGCTGAGGATACAAATTTATTTATTTATTTTTTTTTGACTAACATCAATGGTGCTTTTCTTTTGAAATATGAGACAGACTAAGACGTAAAACTGTGATCCGTATAACCTGTTATTCCCATTTCTTCCTTCAGCTCTTCTGGTTTTGTAGATAATACACTGTTTTCTGGATGTTCAATGATTTACTTCTTTTTGTCACTGAGAAGTCATAAGCTCGATGTGTTTTAAGTAAGTAAGCTCTGTTTGTACTCAATATTTAAAAAGTCATAGGTCTATGTATTTCAGGTTAAGTTGTGACAGGACCCCCAGTTGAACCTGACTGCCAAATGTAGATCAATCAACATTTTTGCCTTAAAGACCATACCCTAAACCATTTTGAATTTAGAAACCATGACAGAAACCTATCTATACATGAGCAGAAACTAAAGGAATAGACTTATTAAGAAAAATATTAATTAAAATGAATGAAAAAGAGTATAAACAAATCCTTGCTACACAGTTGTCCCACTTTCAGCTGAGGTGGAGTCAATTTTCTTCCTCATAGCTGGTACAGTGCTGTGTTTTGGATTTAGGATGGGAACAGTGTTGATAATTTAATTATTGCTGAGCAGTGCTTTCACTAAGTCAAGGATTTTTCAGCTTCTCATACAAGTGAGGAGGTTGTGGGTGCACAAGTATCTGGGAGGGGGCACAGCCAGGACAGATGACCCCAACTGACCAAAGGGATATCCCATGCCCATTTCCCATTCCTTTTCCGTCCTATTACACTGCCTTTATCTCAACCCAGGAGTTTTACCCTTTTCTCCAATTCTCTCCCCTCAGTGGCCAGAGTGGGGGTAGAGTGGGGAGAGAGTAAGCAAAAAATTTTGTGTTATTTTGCTGCCTGCTGGATTAAACCACACCACCACTGTTAGTGTTCCCCCAGCCTTCCTCTGTTAACAAAGCTATGATTTTCTGAGTTGAAGAAGCACTCGAAGATGAACATCTTTCTCCTGTCTAAATCCAAGTTGTGTCTGCTCTCTGCTACCACATCCACTGTCAAGACAGCGTTCTGTCCCTTCTCTTTAACAACGTATAGAGACTATAGTTTGGCACTTTTTTTCCTAATAACTCATATTTTTCTCCACATTTTCATTATACCTGTTACCTGCTGCAGTTTTTTTCTGTTATTTTTTCATGGTCTTTTTTTTTTTTTAAATTAAGATCAATGCTTAATAGTACGACCAGTTTTGCTATGGAAAAAATAGATAAATTTCCCATAACCAGCTCCATGGCCAGAAAAAAAAAATAAAAATCCCATGATTTGGAATCATTCCAGATTTATGGTAAGTAAAGAATAAAATACATAAGGCGACTTCTGCTTTCTGTATTGAGAAATGGTATTTGAATTCCAGCATTAAAGCTCTGATTTTTTTTTAATAGTAAATTTTAATCTGATCAAATAAATTTAATTTCTTTTTGAGTTTTATTTCACACCTCTTTGACTTCTGCAGCCACAGTCTGCAGGGAAAGGCTCAGAGCTGTTCACATAATTATTTACAAATAGGGCAAGAGATCCTTTGTGTGTGCGCCTCAAAACAACTCAAAAGACAAAGGACCTGACAGCCCGTTGGCGCTTAAGCAGACGGCCGCGGGGCAGAGCAGAGACCCTGTTCCACCCAGGCTGGGCGATGCTTCCCTGTGTCGTGTGCCCTCAGGCCGTGAAGATCAACTGCCCGGCAACGAACTGCCCGGAGACAGTGACACAGACCCTGCGGCTCCTTGCCAGAGCACGACGTGAGCTGGGTCCGGGGCTCGCCAAATCCCTGAGGGCGAGCCTGAGCTGTGGGAGGGCTCCGGAAAGCCGGACCCTGTCAAAAGACCCCGTCCTGCAGCCGCATGGTTCGTTCCTCCACCCTGGAGCTGGGGCCATTAAGGACCACAGGTGTAAGGTCTTCCGCTCTCTGATCGAGAAGGCGTCGCTGGATCTATGAGGTGGGTGGTGATGTTATTTCCCTGTTGTTTTCCTTCTTTTCTCTTTCTACTTCGCGCCTTTTATAAGAACCTGCCAAGACTTCTGTTCTCCTGACGCAGCTTCAGGGCAGCTGACGATAAAGTTAATTGTTGTTTGGTTTTCCAACCTCTGGAAGGCCTCTGTGTTTCCCTTGTGAACTGCGCCGAGTGCTAAAGGATCAGCCCGCCCCCGGGACCCCCCCGGAGGGACGGGACGAGGACAGCCTTGTGTTCAGGAGAAATCCCGTCGTGTGTCGCGCTGTCCTGTTTAAGGTTTTAATGGATTGTGTAACTGTGTATCTTAACGGATCAAGGTAAGGCTGTTCAGTGGTTGATTGACTTCGTTGTAAAGTCTTTTTTCTTGGGACCTTAATACAAGTCACTTTCAGAATTTTATTTTGATACTTTTTTTTTGTTGTTTGCTTATGTGCAGCAATTTATTCAGCTCCGTGCTGTGCTTTGAAGATATTTCTGTTTTAGGAACGTTCGTGAAAGTAATGAATGTGGTTCTACCATCTCTTTTAACTGGGCAGTAGTTTGGTTGTAGTGTGTGTATTTATTCATTCTCCACCTTTTTTTTCAAGTCAAGCCACCAGAACACAGTGTTGTATGCATCTCTCGCCTACTAAAATGCTGCCTTTTCTGAACTGTAATTGGTAGTGTCACGTTAACAATAGATTTAGCTTAGTATGCTTTCCATCTAGTCGTGCAATGTGGACCTTTCTTGCTGACTACTCATGACATACCATGAAGCTATCAAATTACAGCACTACAACTGATGTCATAATTTATTAACTGGCTTATTATCTTGTTTAAGACATTTAAGGAAGAAAGCAAATAGAGCTATTGGATCTTTTAAGACTTTGAAATCTTTTGCTTAAATACTTTTACTGCACAAGGTGGTTGTGTCATAGTTCTGAGCAGATCCCATTCAATACCAATATTAAAATGTCTCATTGTGTGCATAACTGTACCAGGGCTCTGAGCTCATCCCACCTCCTAGAGATTTGGCTGCCTGGGATAAGGCCAACTTGGAGATAGCACAGCTGGTGACCTTGAAAGAAAGATCTGGAAAAAGACTTTGTAAAGGAAGCCCTTGCTTTCTCTGGTCCTGTTAGGCTGATGCTCCTGTCCTCACTACCATTTCCTTGCAGAGAAGCCTGGTTTTGCTGCTCCCTGGCAAACCGTGGGCCTTAACTACATAGTGCTAGCATGTTAGAAAGGCTACCTTGGACAGGACACAGCAACCCAAGAAGGTGGCTGTTGTTTCACTGTGTTAGGAGAAGGGACTGAAGTCTGTGAAACTTTATGGAAGAGTATCTCAGCATCTTCTACCATGGAGCTGTGGCCCAAGCTGGGCTGATGGTTTTTTGTGTGGTGCAGCTGTGGATTATATAATGTAAAACTTCTCTTCATGATTTAGATGCAGCTGGTGTGTGGAAAATGCATCTCTGAATAAAAGGCATGATTTGCCACTGAAATGTGGTCACATGGGTGTCATCTTCCAATGTGCTGTCAGATTCAGTGTGGAATAAGTATGTTGACAAAGATGTTAGCTTCTCCCTCCAGTGTTCTGCACAGGATGAATGCTAGCAAATGTTAGCACAGGATGGACTGCAAAGGCACCATTGTTTGTTTTCAATTGCCAATGGCCTTTATTCTAGCCACCTTATTGCTACTTCACTAAATCTACGGCTTCACTTCATCTTCCCTTGGCAGATATTGTTGCTGCCTTACATTTTAGATATGAAAACGTAGGATGTAACACGTAGAATTTTCCTATGCAGACTTTGGCCTGTGTGAAGTATGATAGGTCTTGCTATTATTTGTAAAAACCTCTGTTTTCATAGGTATATCATTAATATTTACTTGTGATTGTCTTTTTAGTATGCTAAAAAAGGCATTTAAAGGAGTAACCAGAGAATATTCTGTGACTAGAACAAAGACTCTTAATAAAATGACCGGATTAGAAGCCATTGTCCTAAAACCAGTATTATCCTTAATAATCTCCCATATACTTAAAAAAGAAAAGGGGCATAGAGCTAAGAGGTTGGTGAAGGATAAAATTATTCCTGAAAATTCAGAGTACTTTATGAACCCTTCCCTGGAATGTACAGAAAGCTCAAGAAGACATATTGTATCTTGGAAGTTCAGGATTACTAAGTCTTCAAGATAGGTGAGTAATTACAGAAGATTTATAACAGACAACATATTGCTGTGGAGGCATTGACATTACTTTTCCACTAAAAGTAACAACTCGCACACAGTAACGTTGATTGCTCTGTTAGTAAGACATCAGTTTCAAAATACAAACGTGTTTTCAGCCGTTCAATCATTTTTACGGGTGAGCTTTAACGCCTGGTGCTGTATAACCACGTGGTGGCACTGTCGATTAAATTTGGATTCTGACAGCTTTGTTGTGTCAGAGCTCTGTGTTAAAGCTGCTGCATTCCTGTTATCTCGATGTGTGAATCTGCCGGCTACCATTTATTTGGGGATAATGAGGGGATCTGAGTGCAGAGGCAGATGTTGACAGTTACATCAGAAACAGGCTCAGAGACAAAGAAACTCACGATAAAATAAATGTAGTCCAGACCAATTTAGCAGTCCAGGATACAGCCTTACATTAAGCGTATAAAGTATGGTTTTGTCACTGATGATTTTCAGTATCTGTCTTTTCCCTTAGAACTCATAGCAGGTAATATTGCATCTCTCTTCAAAACACATTAATAATTTTGAATGGATATCGGCAAAATAATGCTCTTGACAGAGATGGATGTTCAGCATCTAACATGACAAGAATGTAATGCAGCTCAGTGGAAGAAATACTTCTGGTACTCTGTTCATTGAGGATGGCTGAAATACTTATCCTATTACTACTTCATTTAAATTTGCCGTATGCCTGGTTTATGTTTAAAGCTAGATATTTTTGAGAGACTACAGAGAAGCCTGAAGCATCCACAAGACATTCACAGCTTGCTGAATAATGACCGAATCTTTGAGCCTCTGAGATAGCATGTGCTTTAGGAGAGATGAGTAATAGCAATTCAGCCATTTGGCTAATGGTGGAAGCTTCAAGAGTCTCCGTGGGTTTGCACAACTTGTGTCTAGTCTTCATAGTAATAAAGGGTAGTATCAGAAGCAGTTTGCACAGTCTGTCTCTTTACAGTGTATTGGTTTGATGTTTTGTGTGATAGAGCATGGGAGAATTCTCATAAAACAGTCAAAGGAGGCAAAGCTAGACACTGATATGTAAACTCTGCATGGTGTGAAATTACCAATGGATTGCTATGCCTGCAGTGGGAAATCTTTGTCTTGGATTAGTAAAACCTAAAATTCTTATGTCCAATTGTCTTCTGCCTCTGTATAAGGCATTTGGTATATTGCTGCGGACAAAGATTTTTCTTTTTTTTCTTGGTTTTAAAATCATGGTAATGCATTTTAATGCAATTCTATTAAACCAACATATGTATATGAATTTAAATTGCTATATTATTGTTTTCTGTATTTATATTTACACACATCAGACATTAGATTTTCCATAAAATTGAAAATTCAAAGAGTTAACTATGCTTATGTTAGAGGGATCTGACAGTACAGTTAATAATAGATGAAGTCACAACTTCATATGGTATATAAGTTTATATCAGATACCGTGCACATGAAACCCCACGATAACTGACCCTTCAAATTTTATATTCATTGTTAGTAGCAGAACTAAACTCTTATAAGAGTCAAAATGCAGGTCTCTCACATGGGCTTTTAACAAGAAGGCTACCTATCTCTGTACACACTTGTGGTGCATTTCAGACATCAGACAAAAATATGATTTCCTTACTTACCTTGATTCCTCCCTTTCTTTACCTTTAGTTTCTCTGCTAAAAGAATTGTAGAGTGGTTTGGGTTGGAAGGGATATTTAAAGATATCCCAGCTACCCTGCTGTAGGTTTTTCCAGCACAACAAAACAAAAGGATTTTAATGTGACCATTGTTATCTAGTCTTATTCAGAATGGCATTATCTTCTGCTGTGTAAGGCTGATACCCTAGGATATTCCTGAGTAAAAGAAGAAAAGAAAGTGAAAACCTACTTTAAACATTGATGAGGCAGTTGTGAATTTCTGTTTACATGTATAATTCCTGTTTCCAAATGTATACTACTCCTTCTTTGTGTAAACCAAGAAAACCAAAAGATTTTGTCAAGCTCAGAGAGCTTTTTTTTTTTTTTTTTTTCTTGTGGCTTCTTTAAGACTTGCAGAGTGACTTTAAAAGCTACAAATTAATTTCTCCTTTAATTAGATGTATAATTAAACAGCAGTATTATTACTTTGGTTTGTTCATTTTGAATTGTCATGCCAGTGTTCCATGAAAACACAACCCTTAAAGGAGCAAAAATGACTTGCAGTTAGCGCCATATAACATCTGCAAAGCAATATAACAAATGGGGGTAAAAGAAAGGCTGCAGAAGAGATCAGATGTTCTGTGATTTGTATTTTTAGATAAACTACACACTGAAGTGCGAGAGTGGTCTTTTTAAATGGCTGTGATAAAACACAGTGCCCATGTGTCTATGATCATTGCTGAGAGAGGTAAAAAATGGACAGACTAAATAAAGAAAATAATGAAAGAAAAATAAAAACATATAATGCGACTCTAACTTGGAATGAAGTGGCAAGAAAGAGACAAATTATGTCAGCTAACCATTTAGCTAACTTAATGGAGAATTTCAGTAAGTATTTGAAAACTAAGAACATTTGGAAGCAATAAAAAAAAAGTGGTTTAAAAATAAAACCTCTCATGACAGGTCACATTCCTTTTAAATTGTGATCATAACTCCTGTCATCACGACTGATGTATCAGTATTGCAGGAAATGTGGTGTTTGATAACCACCACACAGTTTGGGGAAGAGCAAAGAAGGTTTTTCTATAATTTCTGTTCACAGTTTAGCATCTGGCAGGAAAGAAATTGATGAAAGAAACTGACTGAGCTGCTTCGGCCCACTATCAAAAGATCCCCCAGTGTTCCTGTCAGATATTTTCAGATGCTTTACAGATACTTCCCTTTCCTTGCAAGTGTCTTCCTCAAATATCTTCCTCCTGGGAATGTCTCTATGTACTGTCACTCCCACAGTTCTTCTCGCAACTAGTGGCTGCAGCTATTTGTGAGCAATACGTTTGATTCAGAGGAGTCATATGCTCTACCCAGTTGCATGGATAGTTTCTGTTGCCTACTGTCTATAACAGACAGTGTGTATTTGTGTTAAAAACTGTACAATCACAACAAATTAATGAATAGATGAAGTAAGCTTGATCCTGGCCATGCTGTTTTCACTAAGTTTAACATTTCTTATTTAGCCTATCTTCTCAGAAGCTGTAGTGTATTTTTCCTATTTGATTTCCTCTTTTAAACAAAATACATTTTCTTGTCTCAGTAGGCATGCATCCACCAATATCTAGTGAAAATAGCTATAGCAGCACCAGTTTTTCCTGTAGTTTAACTGCCTTTTGATCATTTTTCATTGTTATTTTTAGGATTTTGTATTTTTTGTTGTCTATGATTAACAACAATATAACTATTTTGTTAGATTGTATATAATAGCTTAAGGGTTTTACAAAAGCTTGTTTTCAAAACTTTTCTGTTTGCATGTATTTTCCTTATAGTACGCTACTTTGTTTTAATGGGTTCTCAACTTTACTTTTCTACCTTCTATTTACATTCTCAGTCCACAATGGGAGTCTTTTAATTAACTTCAATCTTATTCAGGTTGAATAGTAATAGTAAGAGTATTAAAGGTAAGCTAAGGATATGTTTTCTGACTTTATTTTTTCCTGTCTTCATATGTCTGCAAGCTAGTCTCTGTGCTGTTGTTCTGTAAGTCAGGGTATGTGACCAAGACTTCTGAATCCTTCTCATATTAGATAAAGTCCTTAATATTCCTAAGGGGCAAAGTAGATTTTAAATCATAATTTATTTTCGTTTATTTCTTGTTTTTAAAAATTACAATTCCTAACAAAACAACTTTAATGTCAGTCTTACAAGAATAATTGCATTATTTCCATTCCTGTTACAAATGTCGTGCACAACGCACATTTGTAATTTTAATGAAGTCCAGGCAAAGCATGTTTCTTGTTATAAAACACGACTTCAAAACAATGCAGCAGTAATTTAAAAAAACTAGGATGAACGAAACCTGGAAGCTGATAAGTTTGAGATGATTGTGTAATATGAATAATGCAAAATTTATTATAGGAGTTTTCAAAGCTGTTTGGAATCATCTCTTCCTTCAGAGTTTAAGACTACAAAATCTGTTTTACAGTAAATAAATTCTAAATGAGAGCTTTGAGAGTTAGTGTAAAACAGCTTATTTTTTGTTAGTTTTGTACAGACTATGCACATACATTATTTCTGCAAAACACTGAAACACATTTTACGTTGTTAGGGATTAACTTTGAAGAAATTCTGTATACCCTTTGCTCCCACAAAGCTGGAAGTTACAGGAAGTATTTGAAATCATTTAAATCTGTGTCCTCAAAACATAAGCTACGCACTGACACTTGCATTTCTAAATAGCATTTCATTTAAAAGAATGGGTCATAGTAAATATGAATAAGGTCAGCAGATCTAGTTCATATTAACCAACCTATTCCAACTGCGTAGAATTTTCCATGCAGTGCTGTAGAAGTATGCAAAAATAGAAATGAACAAAACTGACAGGGTGATGTTAAAATGTAGGCTTGATCAAATAAGTCATAATTGAATGCATGGCAGTTTCTGTAAAATACTCTGATATGTCAAATCAATAAAAAAATTGCATAGGATGGAAATTAGCAACCAGAAACTGTAAATATTTTACTACTCAAGACATGAACCTTTACAGAAACCTAGGGGAAGTTGCTTGAAGGTTCTCTCAGAAATCTGCAGCTCATTCCAGCAGTTTCATTTCTCCTGGACTTTGCTTATTTGATGAAGATAAGATATGTTATGGATGCAGTCAATATTCGTAAGATTATGTGAGTTTATTCCTACTCCAATAGTGAAGATATCCTTATTCTCTTATATACTCTGAGAATTTCTGCAGCTAAGCTGTAATCTCTATTGATCGTATATATATATACACACACATATATACATACCTACTGGTTTCCATTTTTCTTTCAGTCATGAAACAATATTATAAGTATTTATGATGAAAATAAAATGGAAGGATATAATAGCTGTAGAAAACAGTGATTAAGTTTTTCTGGTTAAATAATCCTGTGAGTGATTGTCATCCATTCAGCAGAGATTTACAGTACGTCTTTCTCTGCCTGCTCATTAGCTAAGTAAGCTAGTACTAGTAAGTGAGTATTGAACTCAATTCTGTTGCTGTGTTTTCAGCTGTAAATATATCAGAACAGACAGTTCTTTTTCCTCTTTTTAAGTTTTTATCATATATCATTTGCTGATAGCTATTTATATAATCTAATCTATAATTAATATAATCTAATTTTCCATTTTTTTACATGCATACAAGAAAAAATGAAACTTTTTTTGTTTATATTCTAATATCACTGGATTTGCTGTCAGTTTTTAGTACAGTGTTTATGTTCCTCATCAAAGCTGAAGCTCTTGAATTTTCAGTATAACTGAAGTTTTTATTTATTTTCACCTTGGCCTCTTTTCTATCCTTTAGCTTCTTTTTCTTTTTAAAATTTCACATGGAATTCTCCCTTCTGTCTTACAAGTCTGAGTTTCTAAATTGCTCTTTTGGTATATCATAAAAAAGTTCCACAATACCAAAGATCTTATTCAAAGATCCAGAGACATTAGTGGAGTCTTGAAGATGCCATGCAATGAACTTGGTCATGCAGAAGTGGTTACGCACCAACAAGGGCAAATGAACAGATTGTCAAAGCTGGTGTTAGCACTTACTCTTTTGCGATTGTCTTTTTATCAGTAGTTCTAGTACCACTTATCAGTACAGTACTGTCTCTGAATGTTTGCCTAAAACTGTTTAATTTCAGTGTATTTCTCAAGATCACTTTTAACAGGCTTTAGCAGGGTTTTTATTTTTTATCTAAAATAGCTGGAAGCTGGTTCATCTCCTAGGCACCGTGGGGGGGGGGGGGGGGGGGGGGGGGGGGGGGGGGGGGGGGGGGGGGGGGGGG
>JARCZZ010003568.1:0-17844 GCA_030323915.1 Brotogeris chrysoptera
CCTGCAAGTGTTCACACACCGTGGAGACGAGGCCCTCAGTGCCATGGGTCAGTGGTGGCCTTGGCAGTGCTGGGGAACGGTTGGACTGGATGGGCTTAAGGGTCATTTCCAAACCAGCCGATTCTATGAGGCTGTGACCCTCATGGCCAAAGAGGGTATTTCAGGTAAATTTTTCCTATTAGCAAAAGCAGAAAGAGCATTTCCAAAAGCACAAGCGTGGCCCTGCTGCCACTGGTGAAGTGTTCTTGCTCTTAAGCTAAGAGCTCAGTTGAATGCTTTGGTGCCTTGAGACCTTGGAGTAGATACAAGATCATGCACTCTGCACCTGCCTTTGCAAATGCATCACTTCAGGCTCTCATTCAGCTGCTTTTCAGTAGCTTTGTGTAGGGCAGCTAGACAAAGGGAAAAATGGGCAAAGATGATGAAAACGTTAATACATATGAAGGTTCCCATTAATTATGGAATTGCTAATTCAATTATTGAAGAGCAATTATTAATATTTATGGCACCCAGATTGGTGGTGATGGATTAACCGCGATGGCATAATTTAACAAATATTTTTAAAATAAAACATTTAACAAATAACATTTCCACCATTTTCCATCTTAAAAAGAAGTGCGAAGGGTTCATGAATATATGCAATCTTTTCTGATTTTAAAACATGGGTTTGATTATTTTATTTTTATTATGGATTGCTTTAATGTAGATTTTATCCTCAGGTTGTTTCCCAATGAACTTCTACACTCTCTTAGGCAGAAAGAAACCTATGGCAAAATAAGCTTATAGTAACAGCAGTATAAATCCACAGTGTAAGTACAGGAGTACGTAAATGCATAATACAGCTATTTCTTTCAACTGATTTCTCTTCCTGACGTCTTTGTAACACAGTGATTGATGTATATGAAAGCCATTTAGCATGTATTAAACTGGGGAGTCAAAATATTATTGTAAAGTTTTCCAAGTTACGTTGATCCAAATTTATGTCAGAATCTCCTGAAAGGTTACATTGGCCCATGTTTCGCAACACTCATTCTTCACTGCAGAAGTTCCAACGTGACATTGCAGTCAAACTCAACACATACATGTGTACCAACGTGTAAAATTGCACAAAGAAAATTTCTGAAACTAAACATCAAATGAAATCTGCAGTTTCTGCAAAATGTCAGATTTGTAAAGGCTTGTTGGGCTTCGTTGTCAAAAAAATGATTTGCTAATGGTTTTATCCCCAAAAGGTTTATTCTACTGGGGGGAAAAAAAGGATTTGGGGGAGATCATTCCACCTCATCCTATGATAAGCCTACACCTGCCAAATTTTTAAGCCTCACCTGTAGGAACTCTTTCAACAGATGTTTACTCTGTGTGATATTATCATGTTTTCTCTGAAGTACTTAACCGCGCTTCATAGGGAAAAACAATTCCTTGACTTCCTTCACAATAACATAATGTCAAAAATAGACTTGAGATCTTGTTATTTATATTACTGAAATACTGAATGGCCTTTCCTGAGAACAGACTGTTCTAGCATCGAGTACCGAAGTACGGTGGGAGATGGTCTTTGCTCTGAAGAACTAACACTCGAGGTAAACAAGACAGACAAGGAGAAGACGACAAATGGAGCATCCTAGAACTGCCGCAGAGAAGTGATGAGATATAAGTGGTAAACCTTAGCCACTTTCCGAAGCATCCCACCATTTCTTGTTTTTTCACATCTCCTCCTCATCCTTCCTTTCTAATAGCCAGAATGGGCCTGGGACATGCTCCTGGTGACAAGAGGTGGAAAATTCCTCCTTTGCTTCAGTGTTTATAACAATAGATAAGCTTATTAAGGAAGCAGAACTAGAAATGCCCCAGGTTGTACCTTGTAACTCAGCTGAAGATGAGCTGGCAGGGAATGAGGATGACTAAATTTCTTCATTCCTGCCTTGCAAACCACAATGACTGATCCACTATAACAAAGTTGGGCTGTTAAATAGCTATTTAGCAAATACGAACTGAAACACTACTTGTACACCTGAAACGATGCATCTTTGCAAAGCATGGAGATCGAACTAGCCCATCTGCCTCTATAATTGCTTTAGTTATCTCTCCATAGGCCTGGCCAGTGAGGCTGGTCCTTTAGGAGGTCATTATCCTGAAGCTCAGAAAGGAAACTGGCTTGCAGGTTCATTTTATTTAAATGTGTCAATTCTTATTTATTTATTCTGGGGGAAAAAGAATAGCTGAAAACATACAGCTTTTCCAAAGCATCGGAGCAAGTTTCTTTCTTTGTTAGTGCCCTTTTCAGGAAGTATGTGTGAGTCCATGTGAGTGCTCTGGACTTCAGTGTCTTCTGCCCTGGGTCATATCACAGCTGTAATCCCTCTGCCATGAATTTGCTAGAGAATATGTAGAGTTTGCAAATAATATTTCCTTGCCTAAAGACAAGGTGATGTTTCTTTAGCAGCTGATGTTCTTTGAACTTCTCTGAGTGCTTTGTCGGCAAGCAAACTCTCTTCAGGATTCTGCTTCCTCTGGTATATAGGAGGCTATTTCTTGGTATGAAGTAATTAGAGGCAAGGTAATTTTACAGCAGAAGGCATGGGGGTGCTCGCTAATCACAGCCTTCCCCCTGCTCAAGTGCCGCGCTTACTGACGAACCCCTCTTTGCTGCAGGCAATTGTGTTTTCTGGGGCAAATCAGGTCACCAACATCTGCATCTTTCCTTGTGGCTAATGCAATAAGCTGGAGCTACAGGAGACATCTCTTCAGGACAGCACTTGCTACGGATGAATGTGGGCACCCTGCAAGGTAGAGGCAGTCATTAACTGTCCACCTGGTAGAGTTTGGAGCTGGTCTGGTGGGGTGTTCATTTGCAAAGAGGTGCTTGTGCTCATCCAAGCATGAGGAGGGAATAGGTGATACCTTCTCTAGAGTAGGAGGCTTTGCAGCAGAGTTTGTGCTCCACTTGAAGGGAAGTGATTTTTCCCAACAACCCAAGCAGCCCCAGAGGGAAAGCAGAACCATGCAAGTCTGTCATACATCCCTCAGATAATGCCAATGTTCTTCAAGCCACTGATAATCTTAGAAATGGTTCTGAATAAGCAGGATGGTGGCCTGAAGACTTTTCACTGGTGACTGCAAATGTGAATGGGGAGTTTCATTGTACAGGATATAAGGGAAGCCCAATCGTGACGCACTGTCTGAAAAGCCTGACCTACATAGTGTCCTCTGCAATTCAAATCTTAATGATCTTCCAAACCAAAGCTCTTCTCACTTTGACATGCAGAGTTTGAAATGCTGCTTGTCTACAGCTTCAGGTCTGTGCCATGCAAAGAGGTTGTTTTCTGTTATGTGTTTGGTAGGAAGATGTAGTTCATTCAAAGAGAGAGCAATTCCCTTCCTCATATTTGTCACCACAGCCTGGAAGCCAGAACGGATTATTTATTTTTGTTGTTGCTGTTTTTCAAGTATTAGATACTTGCAAAGAAGATTCAAGTAAAACTCCACTGGGTGGGACTCCTTGAAATGGTCTCATTTCAGGTTTTCCACGGAGAAGGTGCTGGTTATACCATGCTTTCCTGCTCACACAAAGGTCATTGATTCAGCACTAGGGAATGGCAGATCAAGGACTGGTGCTCAAGGGAAGATGCATGACAAAACACCAGTTTTCTTTGCCAGGAGGCACGGAAACAGAGGAAAATGCAGTGATGAGCAGGTTTTCCTGCTTGTAGGTGTTCTTATTCTCAAAGTTTAAAACCAGCACCCATCCAATGT
The DNA here is from genome assembly GCA_030323915.1 of Brotogeris chrysoptera. Lineage (NCBI taxonomy): Eukaryota > Metazoa > Chordata > Aves > Psittaciformes > Psittacidae > Brotogeris > Brotogeris chrysoptera. Next base: position 3,754 of record JARCZZ010003568.1, read on the forward strand.
ACCTTATCCTTTACCGGTAAAGTCACACCTGGTGAGGAAAGAGGGAGAAAGTGGTTTTCCTGGAGCAAAAGAAGTCTTCCCAGCAGATGGCTCAGCCAGCCAATGAGGATTACAAACCTCTCTGGGAATCCTTTCTTTATGGCTAGTGAGAAGGTGATATTGCTAGTGACAGCACAGAAAGATTGGCTGAAATAAAATAAAGAGGTTTCCATGGTGATCCCTTCATATTGCAGTAAATTTCATCTTGCAGTCAGCCGGGTTGTGTTTCTTCCCCCGGAGGAAGAGTCCTCTGCTCCCCCTGCATTATTAGTTACTACTGGTCCTAACAAAATGCCAGCAGACCCCGAGCAAAGCCGGTGACAGGGATGTCCCTGCGATGGCCTTGTTAGTTATCCCAAAGAAGTGGGACTGCCCAGGCAGCCTGCAGGTACTTTAGAAATAATACTGCTTTCTGCTTTAAACTGTCAATAGATAAAGAATAGATATAAAGATGAAGCTGTGGTTAAAGATCAGAGAGGAAAGAAGGAGATTTCTTCCCATTTTACAGCTGGGGAAGGAAACCATAGTCAAAATGTGTAACCGCCCTAAAACCAGAGCCTAACTGCTGTGAGAGGAGGGAATTGAACGTGTAATTCCCAAAGTCCAGCACAGAAGATGCCTTTCCTCCCAAGGTTAATGCTGGGGAAGGCACTGACCTGCAGAGAGAACTGCTGGCAGGGAGGGGAAGCTCTTTGTGCTTGGGTGACCAATGCAGTATCACCTAGGAAGTGTCGCAAAGGGAAGAGGTGAGGGGTCCTCCCGGGTCTTGCTCTGACAGAAGTGAAAACTGCCTGATGAAAGAATGACCTTCCCTTTGGGAAGACGAGGAATCCCCTCCAGCTGTCGAAGCTGATTACTCACAAGCTCCACATAAGCGTGATCTCTCCTACAGTGCCGAAGAAATGAGCAGCCGCAAGACGTGTCTCCCTGTGGGCAGGCTCAGTGACGAGCTTCCCAGCTCACCCCTGGGATGACGGCATCTTTCCATCTGCGTCTGAAACTGAGAGTCACAAGCGCAGTGCTAGTCAGGCTTTGCCACCCAGAACATGCTTGACATGAAAAGCGTTTCCCTAAGAAGGTGCGTCATTGAATGCAAATGAATGCTGCCTTAAGACCATGTGCATTTCTGCTACAGAACAAATCTATCTGCTTAGTACACTACACAACCAGAAAAACCTTGACCTACCCATTGCCACACTCAAACCTCTGTGTCTTTGGAACCATTTATTTTATATTACAGACAGTTCAAATAATGTGCTGGAGACTTAGGAAGCAAAGAGAGATGTGCAGGAGAGATGCCCAGATTACTGCTAGCTGTAATGGCTCAAGGTGGCTCTTGGGAGAGCAGAAGGTGTATGAGGGTGAGCTGCTCCTAAACGTCAAATTTGCTGGGGTTGGCTACCAGCTCCAGCTGGGAGCTCATCATGGACAAGGATAAAACGATGCCTCTGAAGGCCACCCTCTTTTCCTTTTTACCCCTGAAGTTAATCTTTCTTGCAGAGCTTTAGGAAAGCAGAGATCTGTTTCTCTTGAAGCCACTGTGCTTGGCTGTAGCAAAATGCTGGATCCCACCTTCTGCTGTCCCGTTTGTAAATCTGCAACTACTGCTCTGTCAGCTGTGATTGCAGCTCCAGGTTTGGGAAACACCGGCCCATCCAGCCTGGCAAACAGACAGTCCTTGTACTGTCTTCTACCTGGGCTCTGTACAGGAGCCACAGTGGCCAACTGTGATGTTGAGGGTCCACTGGCCACCAAAACAGCTGGTTGGACAGGCTGATGCACTCAGAGGTGACTGCACCATCTGCACTGGGACGTGTTACACCTCGAGCCTTAATGTGCTCAGGTTTGTTGAGCCCCAGCCGCTTTTCGGGGTAACCTTTCATCAGGTAAGGCACAATTCAAGACAACCTTCTGTCAGGTGGAGCTGAGACAGAGGGGATGTCAGAAGCTGCTTCAGCAATGGGAGCTTTGTGTTGGACTACTTATTTGCCTGTTTGGAAGCAAACTGTGGCATCCTCCGGCTGGAGGGCTGGCTTGGTGCTCCATAAAGCTGTCTTCTGGGAGGAGCAGGGACAAATAGGAACTTTGGCAGGGAAAGGAACTGGTATGAAGTTACCACTCCGAATGCGAAAGTCATCCCAAGTGCTAATTTCCTGCCATTTGTCCATGTGAGTTGGGGCTCAACCCCTAGTTTGCAGTAGGGCAGCTATAAAAACATGTTTGGCAGCCAACTTTTAATGTGCAACCGGTGCTGTTCATATTATTATGTTAAGGGAAAGCTGTGATTCTTTCTGCAAAGAAATGAGCTATTAAAAAGAAAACAAACCACAGAAAACAGTGAGAGATCAAGACACATGGTGACTGGCTCTGCAAGGAGAGCTTGAGAAAGTCTTAAGAGGGAAAATAAAGAGACATAAGCTGGAGGCTGTGATTGTTACCCCAGTTCAGCGCTGTTGAGCTGCAGTGCCTTGGCGTCAGCCAGGCAATCTGCTTGGGGTGATTGCTCACATCTCCCTCGCTTTTCCCCAGGAGGGGCACGTGTGTGTTACTGGGGTAAATTTGCTTTGCAAATCTACCTTTGTGTCTTCAGATTAGCTGTATTTGCTCAAGGATTTTGGAGGTAATGTGGGGGAATGTTCATGCTTCTATTAGTTAATATTTCTGCTCTTTGTTCGTGTCGTAACAGCATGTCATCCACGGCAAGCGCTTAAAGTAAATGCCCACTTTGAGGGTATTTGAGATGCATTTTCTTATTTCTTTGCTTTTAAACAGTTTCTCATGAAGTTACTGAGTCCGCTGTGGGTAGCTCTCGGCTGTGCTCCCTGGATGAGTACAGCTCAGGTTGACCATGGGCTCCTGCATTTGCTACGTGGGAGTGCTGCTTAGCAGCAACAGCTGAAAACCCACTAAGCCTGGCATCTACAGTCAAGTCATCCAAGGACACGTGTAGACATTCACTCTCAGCACACCTCTGTAAGTGTGCTTTTGCTGTCCCGTGCTCTCTGCTCTGCTAGCACTGCTGGTAGCGCAGCCTTCATCTTCGTGCAAGCCCTCTCGGACAGGCATCCTTCTGCTCGGAACCTGACAGCGAGGAGTGCAGTATGCAGCCCTCTGGCTGTGGAGGCTGAACAGTCGTGTCTTGCCATGACCAGGTAACGAGGTATTAATTTTGGGGTGATGTGAGAAAAAGAACTGAAGAACCTGATTGCCTGTGCTGCCAAAGCTGGAAAGGGGAAAGCGAAAGGTCCCAGGCGTGTTATTTAGTCACCTGCCTGTGCCAGAGGAGCCTTGCGATGCTTTCCTACCAGCCAGCTTTATTCCGAACAGAATGGTTTGTCACAGGCCTCTTTACTTAAAGCAGAGAGAAACTCCTTCCAGTAGGAATTTTTGCCTTGGGCCAGCCCTGCACCACATCTGCTGCATATCCAAATTACCTGGCACAGCTTAATGACCTCATCACGTTGCACCTTGTAAACAGGATTTTCAGTGAAGAGACCATGGGCAGATTCAGAGGAGAGTCAAAGGGTCTTTACAGCGTAAGAGGAGGGGAAGAAAACCATTCATAGCATGTTAAAATAGACTGAAATTGCACAAAATTATGGGTTCTGATCTCAAAACTATCTTAGGGCACCTGGCAAAAAAAAAAAGCTTCAGCTTTTTCACCAGCAACCAGCCTGGAGATAAGCTGGAGATAGTAGAGCAGAAGGGTAAGAGGTAAAAAGGAGTGGGCTATTGCCATAGAGGCAATATTGGACAGCACATATATCTTCTTAGTACACGCAGGTGAGGCCAAGAGACTTTCATTGCCCTTCCTAAAGCTGTAAAGCAGCAGAGCTCTGCTTGGCCTAGCACCAGGCTGTCTGCCCTGTATCCCAGCAAAGGTGATGGCAGGGAAGTGAGGGAACTGCAAGAAAAGAGCATTAACCAAAACCGTGCTGCCTGGATGGCCCAGACTTCAGGCATCACCCGGAGTTCGGGAGCAACATAGGACTAAACATGGTAAGCAGAGTGGCCTCGTCTGAACCTCTGCTGAGGTTCAGAAGTATCTTCTGATGTCTCAGTCTTTGCCCTCACAGGCTCTGAAAGCAGAGAGGAGCAGTTCACAGGTATACAGCTGCACATGAGGGGGATTGGAACTGGATGATCTTTAAGGTCCCTTCCAACACAAACCATTCTGTGATTCTATGGTAGGAGTAGGCATCCATGCACCAGAAAGCATTAGCAGCATGCTCAGAAATTGCGCTGTAGTAGGCAACCGACTCCGAGGATGTGGCATCTGCAGGAATCTGATGCTCCTTACTGAAGTAAAAAAAAGGGGTAGGGGGAAATCATTACAATTCCCATTTGTTAAAAAATGTGCAAGCACCTCATTAACTCTGATGGTACGATAGTTTTGGCTAGCCGCGTTGCTAAGCATGTGTTAAGCTCTGATTTAGTGCAAGAAATTACCTTTGTAACAGCAGTGGAGTCTTCTGAATGCAGTTAGCACCTCCCCAGCGCTGATAAGGTGCGAAAAATGATCTTCCCATTTACAGTTGTGTCAACTGAATGCAATTAGCACCTCTACATGTGTTTAAAATCATGACCCCAGGTTATACATTTCAGCAGCCTGCAATACATTAGCACTTAATCCCATCTTTGTGAATCAAGGAAAAAAAATCCCTGCAAAACCAGTGCAATGAATACAATTAAGTGCCATTAACATTCCATTAACTATTTTTAATGAAGCAAATCCAATCCCAGATTGGTGAACAATGGACTAGGGACTTTTCACAAAGCACGGACAGCAGTTGCTTGCTGTGTAGGCATGTTGGAGGAAGATCTCTTTACTCCTGCTAGACCTTGTTTAAACAGCTCTGTTAGGCTGGGGTGGGAAAGCCAGGCTTTTCACTTGGTTCTTCATCCTAGGGCACAGGCACCCCAGGATGCTGCAGAGAGAGCAGGATGCTCCTCCTAAGAATGCTGCCTTCTCTGAAGGGAAGAAAAAAAGAGAGGAAAGAGGGAGGGAAAAAACACAGCAGGTGTTTTTGACTTTGGTGCAAGTAGCCAAGTTCCAGTGTGTTGTTCATTTATTATATCCCTCTCAGGCTATTAATCGCATCTTTAACTGCACTAAACCACATTCTGTCTGCCTCTATATGGAAGTCTTTCCATGTCCAAATAATTATTGTCAGCAGTGTCCAAACTCCTCCTGTTCCCACTGTTTTCCTTCCAAGTTTCCCTGACTAAAAATTCCTATATGGAGGATTGTGTGAGAGGGCCTGACACAAGAGCTTCAGTAATATTTCTCTTGCAAACACGGCATGTATGTATGTATGTACATATGTATGTGTGGCCAAACACAGCATGCATGTATGGTCACAGAATGGCCATCTTCAGATATCAAATACATACACTTTCATTATGAATACTTAAAAGCTGTAAATAAGGGAGCAATGCAGACACGCACCTCAATGGGATTGAAAAGAATTTTCATCCCAAACACATTTTTACATTATATATTGAACAAATGATGCCTCCAAGCCATTTTCTTTGCTGGGATTCATCTGGCCCTCTTTGCCCAAAGCCATACGTTTCAAGTTTTGCTGAAATCACTGGCAACACTTCACGAGGAGCATCCCAATGCTGGGGCTTAGGATGGAAGCCGGATGCAACAGTGGCAGCTTCTATACTTCACCTCTATTCATTTTTTAAAAGCCACCTATTGTTTTTTCATCTCAAGAGAGTTCTGCAGCAGCTGTGAATTTGTTTTTTATTATTATTTACATTTTTTCACTAAATTTGAAATTGAAAGGGACAGATCCCCATCTGGGACACTTGACAGTGAATGTACAGGACTTCTCGTGCTGCTGGCAGCAGCCCCATGTTGGTATGGCATCTATATCTTCTTAGGGAAGAAGGAAACATCATGCTCAGCTTGTTTCACTCCCTATATATCATAGGTCATAAAGCCTTACTCAGTGATTCCTACATAGAACCAAATAAATTTGGGCTGAACAAGGGAAAAAAACACTCAATCTCACTGTAATTTATTCTTGATCATCCTTTATTTTCTCTGTATTTCCGCAAGGCACGGTCTTCTGCACAGGAATAACTGCTCTGAGAAAGATGAACATCTGCAAAGAGCTCTCTGACGGCGACACTGTCCTGATTCTGAACCTAAGTCCAAACCCTATCCCAGTTAATAGAAATGTCTACTGCAAATCAGATGTTCATGAGGTTTTTTACTTCTAAATGAAGCCAAGGTTGCTGATGCAAGTTAAGGGGGGAAAGAAGGGCTCCTTCCTTTCCCCTCTCTCCCAGGGACATTATCATACAAGATTAATGTCTATCAGAAAAGTCCTTCTCACTCCAGGACAGCTGGGACATGAATGCCTGACGGTAAGTGCCTGGGACGCTGCTGTTGCCTTTTGCCTTGGCACAGCAGCACGAAGTGACCTCATCCTCGATTTTCTTCTGAAAACTGCCCCCAAAAGTCCTTGTGCCAACCATAAATATTGCATCTTCACGATGCGGTGGGCATGTGTGTTCTGCACATTGCTGTGAGCATGACCTGTGTCCCCTGGGGCAGCCAGCGCTGAATGTTACATACCACAGCCCACTGATTTTCTGGTGCATATGGGGAAGGGTCACCATCCAGGTACAAAATATTGAGGTATCATGATACGCAAGGCTTGAAGTGCTCCTATGTGTAGTCTGGGGAAAAAAACCAACCAAACCAAAACCTCCACCCAAAACATCCTAAAGGTTATCTTTCTACACCCAAGCATGAGAGCTTGGGTGTCTGCCTCAGTCTTCTGGATCAACAGTGTTAACCAAAAGGGGCTGCTGGGATCAGTGGTTAGGTCTGGCTGATGCTGGTTTTGCTGGCTATTTCTTTGACTTTTAAGTGGGTCTTCTATGAGATCTACAGGTCCCAGAGTGGAAATACAGTGTGGAGGAATCACAGCTGCGCCTTTGTCAGATTACGTCCTTTAGCAGTTCCTTTACTGCATTGGGATAAACACCTTTGCTATGTATATCCATGTACTGGTCTGGCATTGCTGAAAGCTACAGCATTAATCTGACCGTGCTTCTTTTCTCAGGGCAATTCCCGCTGGAGTCACGCTGGTTGCTGCAGTGAGAGCTGCCAGTGGGAAACAGCATCCAAGCAAGTTGAGCTGTAACCTCGTAGGCAAAGCAGGGTAAGGGGTCACTGCTGGCTGAGGGTGAATCTGGAGGGCTGTGCTGAGTTGTTGCCACCTTGCTTCTTCGAAAAGCAATGCAGCGTTGTGGCCAACAAAGCAAGTCGGGAAGAAATGAATGGGTTGCAAGGAAAAGTCCTAAAGCTGGAGGTGAGAAAAGGCAATTCAGCGTTATTAAGCGAACGTGGGGCTGTGTGCCCAGCTGCGGCCACCCAGCTCTGCAGCAGCCTCCCTCCCGGAGCCAGGGCGTTCTGCAGTCCCACTCGGATGCAGGCAGGAGGATGCAGCGCTGACAGCCATCCATTCTGGAAATTGAATTCCACTCCCCTCAGTCGTCCTCGGCTCACAGCCCCGCTCTCTTGCTGGAGGATTGCTGAGCCTGCAGATTAGTATGGGCTAAGTCCAAAACCTATGAGATCAGCGAGAAAGGCTCCAGCATCCCAGGCAGGCGTGAGCTTGGTACTCCAGGAGTGGGTTTCAGCTCACACGTCTCCAGCTGTGGGCATGAGGAGTGGGATGGAACTGGGGATCTCCTTTGCTATCTGTGAGTGAAGGTCAGCATATAAACTATTAGATGTTGTGGGATGCAGGGCTGTCCTGCTGCTGTGAGTGGGATGGGACAGGCAGTTTTTCCCTGGAGCCTGCCTGGGTTCCCTTTTTCTCCACCCCAGCCTGAAACCTTTCGACAAGGACTGAACGAATGGACCAAAGAGCCCAAACCTTCTTGTTCAAAGCAGTGCGAGGGGACCGGGATCAACCGCAGGGTTGTCTCTCTTTCAACCAGGGGGCAAATCCCTGTTACGATATCCTGCCTCTGTGGGTTGAAGTCCCTGCATTTGAGGAGAGGAAAATGTGAGCAGTTAACTGGAGCTAGGAGAGTATTGCTGTGTTGTCAGGGTCCAACAGGGTCTGCTTCTGGCCTCAGAAGCAGAAAATCCCCAAAATCAAAAGCGTGATCCTTGCTTGAGACTCCTGCTGTGTTTTCCAGTGGTATCCTGGGGAAAAAACAGTCTGTTTAGGCTATTGCACAATGCAGATATTTATAAAACGGTATCTATTTAAACAGAGGAATGTGCTTTTCCCAGTGAGGTCTCTGAAAAACCAGCAGTACATCGCTTGACCCAGGCCTTTAACTTGAACTGTCTTGGCAGTTTAATGAAACTAAATAGCTGGGCTATGGGGAGTTCATTAGTAAGTAATCCAAAGGCCAAAGCCCTGTAAGCTCGTTCAGCTCTCAAACACTTATTTGTGTTTGCCAGATTCGGTAGAGCAAAACCCCTTAATAGGCGCTGGCAGTACGTGCCACATGCTCTCCTCTGATCTGGAGACAGCAACACATGTACTGGGGTGACTTCATCTTTCTCCATGAGACTTGAGGAAAGGGCCAGGACACAGTGCAGTCTCCTGCGTTTCCCTGGGCAGGCCCAGGTGGATTTGCAGATGTGCTTCTGCTGCTCAGCTTCTGGCAAAGCAAGCGAGGGATTCTTGTTTCCTTCCAAAAGAGCATTCAGAGATGGCTGCTGCTGCCAACAGCGCAAACGCTGAACCTGCAAGGGACTCTGGCTTTCTTGTCATGCGATTATGAGCTGGCTTATTGCGTTCCTTTTGCCCAGGATACCAAGTGCCTGTAGGGTTTTGTCAGGTTGCGAAACAGGATGCAGAACTGCTGCTTATTACCTTTGAGTGGGGGTTTAGAGGAGTGAGAAGGGAAAGGATCTTCCTCCTGCTGCGTAAAGGATTTCTGTGTTTCCAGAAACCAAGTGAACATGCTTAAGTTTCACACTGTGATTCGTCAGAGATAAACAAGACTAGACTGCTTTAGAATAGATATTAGAAAGAGCTGTCACTGAAAGGGTGTTTAGGCAGGGTGGAACAGGCTGCCCAGGGGAGTGCTGGAGTCACCGTCCCTGCAAGTGCTCACGCACTGTGTAGACCTGGCCTTCAGTGCCACGGATTAGTGGTGGCCTTGGCAGTGCTGGGGAATGGTTGGACTGGATGGGCTTAAAGGTCTTTTCCAACCTGGCTGATTCTGTGATTCTATGATTCTAAGATTTACAAATAAATGGGCTGCAGCACCACTGAAGGTTTGGCAGGGAGCTCACTAAGGGCTGCTTTAGATGGTCAAAGCATCTTGACTCCAGTATGCTTTATTCTTTAAGGTAGCATGTAAAGACCAACCAAACACTGTGATGACCCTTAGGGGTTGACAATCGTGAAAGCCCTTAGGGAAGGCTCTAAATGCCACATCCTAGAAGTAGCATTTAGTTTATAAAGAACTGATTAAAACCTCCTACAGTGAATTTGGTAGAAGACCAGCGTAATCGTGTGGTGAGCCCTTGGGCTGGAGCTGAAGGTCTGTGGATTTAGATCCACACAGGAAAACTTCCCTGACCCGAGTTAAAGCTGGTGACGTCCTAGGAAGAAACAGGGTTTTCTGCAACCGAAATCTATTCCAGAGGAAAATTCTTGCTGGGCTGTAGCCTAGCTGCCACACAAGTGCTTCTAAAAGTAAATAATCCCACCTGCCAGGTGCTTCTTGCAAAGGAATTGACTCTGGAAAGTTATGAATATTACATAGGAGGAAACATCAACCTGAGTAATAGGTATCCCAAATGTTGCCAGACCTGCAGTGGGTTCAGCAGGGCAGTTTTTCTTCTGGAGTGTGCAAAATGCCCCAAGGATCAAGTAGATTTTGAAAGGGGACCTGTGTCTTTTAATGGAGGTGCCTAAAGCTGTCTCAATTTATACCACAGCCCTGCATCCTCAGAAGAGCCTGCACTAAATTAGGCATTGCCAAACACACCTTCCATGTCTTATATTTACAGTATGAATAAAGAATGGGGGTTTTGGAGACCTTAAAGTAGCCTTATAATACTTGAATGGGATCTGGAAGAAAGGTGGAGAGGAACTTCTGGCAAGAGCACGTGGTAAAAAGAAAAGGGGGAACGGCTTTAAACTTGCAGAGGGGAGACTGAGATGAGCTCTTAGGCAGAAGCTCTTCCCTGCGAGGGTGCTGAGGCGCTGTCAGGGGGTGCCCAGAGAAGCTGTGGCTGCCCCATCCCTGGCAGTGTTCAAGGCCAGGTAGGACGCAGGGGCTCGGAGCACCCTGCTCCAGTGGAAGGTGTCCCTGCCCATGGCAAGGGTTGGAACTGGGTGAGCTTTCAGGTCCCTTCCAACCCAGACCAGTCTGGGATTCCATGGTGTTATCCAGAGGTACAATGTGAAAGTTCTTGTGGCAGCTACAGGAGATGTTAAGGTCTGCTGAAGCCCGTGTAGCATTCCTATTTTCTCTTCCATGAGCTCGGGGAAGCTGCTGACCCGTGCAGCCACCTCTTTTCCTTTTTGCTAGCCTGGCTCAGTGAAGCCCAGGGGGCTGACAGAAAGCCTGAACTAGCTACAGCTCTAAAAGTCTGCAGTGTGGTGTTGGGAAGAGTGGCCATGTGCCCTTCTCCACAGGCGCTGTATAAACATTGGCTTCCATGCTATAGCAATGAGGGCTGTGCCTTTACTCCTAAACCCTCCTTTCCATTGAGACAGAATCCCGTCAGTGCCATCCAAGCATTTGCTGTGCCTATCCAAGGCAGCCCTGCAGTTGGGGTCCAGGCAGGACAAAGCCTACGTGCAGCTCAGCCCACGTCTCGAGGTGCTGCTACAAGTCCTGCGTGCCCATGTTGTGGTCACGGCACAGGAGGAGTCCTGTGGATGCTTGCTCATGCACCGGGATGAGTGGCTAGAGCATGGGTAAGTCTCTCCAAGCCTAATCTCTCAGCAAGTGACATGCACGGGTCAGGTCTGCGTTGTTCTGCTGGGCACTGTGAGAAGCCTGCCCATAAATGTCACTGGAGGAGCGGGGTGTTCCCGAGGAAATGGCCCCGAACACATGGGTTTGGGTTTAGATGGGAAAGGCGGCGCTTTTCCCTGCGGGGGAAGCAGGGATGAGACAAAAGCAGCGCAGCAACGACATCTTGTGATGCGGGGTGACGGCTGCATGTGCCTGCTGCAGGAGCCGAGCGCGGCTGGATGGGAACCCGCGATCCCCATGCCGAGCCGGAGCACCCAGCAGTGTCCTTACGGGGAGGGCAGGGAGCGTGGGGCCGGTGGACAGGGAGGGACATTGTCCCCGGCGCGTTGTGATGAGCTGGGACCAAAGCAGGGGTTTGGCAACAGCAAAGCAGGGGTGGGAGTGAGGAGGCTGCAAAGGGAAGTCCTGCTTATTGCGTTCTTCTTCTCTTTTAGGATGGCAACGCTGCATCGCGCTGAAGGCCCTCTCGAGTGCTCTGTGCTCCCCCCGTCCACAGGTATCTCCTGGAATAGGTACACCAGTAACCTTTCATTTTCTTTTTGCAAGCAGCATGCAAGTGCAAATATTCTGCTTGATACCTGAGTATCGCCGTGGCTTCAGGCCCACTTCTCAAGGTGCAGACGAGTGTTCCATCCCGAGCAAGGGTAGTAGTACCCATCCCTTCCCACTTCGATTGCACCAGAGAGGAGCGGTGACAAAAGTTACTCCAGACTTGCACGCTGGGGCTCAGAATTTAAGGTTTGTAGTGGAACTTCTCTCAACTGAAAGGAGGTTAAGTTGCTGCCTACCACTGCCCAGCTGCTGAAGAGCAGCCTCTTTAATGCGCCAGCTCAACCCGCCAAGTGGACAGCACTTCCTGAGACCCTTCAGTTGTAAGCTGGGTTGAACTACGGCCAATTTTATACTGAACTCATGCAAAATCAGCATGTTTTGGAACCGTGGTGGCTGGGTTTCTTTTTGAGACGTTCCCACCAGTGCTTCCTTGCGCAGCTTGCAAGACGGAGGTCGAGCTCTGAGCTGCTAGAAATAAAGGAAAGCCTCTGCATGAAACCCTGCAGCATCCAGCTGCTGTGCATAGGGTAGCGATGAAGGGTAGCGATGAGCAGAAACACATTCCTGTCTGATCTACGTTGTGTTACATCTCTGGGTAGGATATTTGGAGACACCTACAACACGTAGCAGCAGAAGTGCTACTGAAAGTCAATGAGACTTTGTTCAGAACAGCCTCAGGTGCTTTTGCAAGACTTGCCCTCTTGTGGGTTTCTTTAAAGACTTGTAAATTATAGTTAATTCCTATGGCTTAGGTGTATTAGCTGATAGATCCCAGGTTCACATTCCTGTTTTCCTTAGGATCTCGCCGCTGGGGCCTCCTAGTCAGCCTGGATTGAAAGTTTGTCAGGGCTCAGGTGTAGCAACTCCTGCCTTCGACTGCAAGAGAGAGCCACAAAGGTCCAGTGTCCCTTGTGTCCCCTTGCCTAGCCTGAAGGGACAGGTCTGCATACCATAGCTAGGACAGTGCTCTCACACTGCAAGAACTCAAACTCATCCAACACAAGCTGCTGGGGGCAAAGTAAATCTGGTTGTGCTGTGGTCATCCCCTAGGCCACCTCCAGCTGAGAAATCAAGCTGCTCACAGGCATCTCTGCGAGCAAAACAAGAGTGGCTGCAATTTGGTGTGGTTTCTGATGCTGATTTATCTCTTTCATGTGGAAACAGAGGTCCCTGTTGCACTCAGACTGAAATTAATGCCAGCAAGGATTGTAACTAGGCCACCTGCCTACAAAGCCATCTTCATCAGGGACTGCAGTGATCGGACAAGGGATAATAGGTTTAACCTGAAACACAAGAAGCTCAGGTTAGATATAGGAAGTTCTTCCCTGTGAGGGCTGTGAGGCACTAGCACAGGGTACCCAGGGAAGTGGTAAATGCTCCATCCCTGGCAGTGTTCAAGGCCAGGTTGGACAGAGCCTTGGGCGACATGGTCTTGCATGAGGTGTCCCTGCACATGGCAGGGGGTTGAACTGGATGACCTTAAGGTCCTTTCCAACCATAACTATTCAATGCTTCTATGCCATGACATACCTCTGGGGGGTTTCGTGTTGACATTGGTTTGAGGGGGTTTTCTAGGGAATACGGGTCCTTCCTGTGTTCTTCACGGATAATCAGGAATAAGTCCCCCCCATAAACGAGGTAAAAACCTGACAAGGTTTTATCTGCTTCATCACTAGCTATTCCAACCTATTCTGACCAGAAAAGGTGTGTTGCTTCCAGTGAGCCTGACTGAGGCTGTTGGCCTCTGGCAGATTAAATAATCTTCTTGCCCTATAGGTCAGACAGGTAAAATATGGTCTGCAGGAAACAGCAGAGGACTGGGGGGGTGGGGAGGGCAATAACAGTCTTTTGCACAAAAGTGGCTGTTTTTTTCCAGAAATCAGTGTCACATCTCAACACACCACAGGCAAGAGTGGGTGTTTTCATTTGGGTGCTTGTGCAGAACCTGTCCCATGGGGACGCCTGACTCCTCAGGTTTCGTTGTGGTGCTGGGCTTTGGTGTTGCACTACATCGGAAAGGAGGCACAGCTGCCTCTGTCCTCTGGGTCTAAGGGGAAGGTTCAGCTGTCAGAGGCAACCTGCAGTGATGTGACAGCGTGTCTCGGTTCTGCTGAAGCTTCATAGGAAGGCCTTTGTTGCCAAGCTGCATCCACCGGCAGGTTCAAAATCAAGACCAAGGTTGTCCTCTCTGTGCAAATATAAACTCAAAAACACATCCAGATGGTTTGCCACTCTAAGTCTTCCTCTGCTGGTTTCAAAAAGGTCTGATTTAATTTGTAATATCCTAGGGTGAGCTCAGAGTAAATGGTGCTGAGCAGAAGACAAAGCCATGGCTGTCGACAGGGGCTCCAGTCTGCACAGCAGGTTGTAGATCATAGAACTGCAGAGTGGTTTGGGTGTGAAGGAACTTTAAAACTCATCCATTTCCAACCCCTGACACAGGCAGGGACACCTTCCACTGGAGCAGGGTGCTCCAAGCCCCTGTGTCCAACCTGGCCTTGAACACTGCCAGGG
>JARCZZ010003569.1:7098-21248 GCA_030323915.1 Brotogeris chrysoptera
GGGGCTTGGAGCTGCTCCAGTGGAAGGTGTCCCTGCCCGTGGCAGGGGTTGGACCTGGATGAGCTTTAAGGTCCCTTCCAACCCAAACCAGTCTGTGATCCTATGATAAGATCGTGGCGATGCTGCGTGCAGCAAGGAGAGAGCAGGGAGATGTGCTTGAAATGAGTTCAGCATTCAAAAAGCTTTAGAAAGGATTAGGTTAAGCTTGAAAAAACACTTTTAGTTTCAGCAGCTTCTTTGGGTTTTCCATCAAAGTACAGGGAGCTGGTAACAGATCCCTGCTTGCGAGCTAACAGGCTGGCCCAGTGAAAAGCCACCAGCAAGGAGGCACTGTAGGGCTGCAGAAAGGATGGGCGCTCACTTGTGCAGGGTGCAAGGAGCTTGGGTTGTAGAGCTCCCATGGGCGTTGGGCTGCGGGAGTGACCTCAATGAACACACATTGACCTGAAGCCAGAAGTAATTCTGCATCTTGAAGGGAAGCTGCACAAGTGAGATCATTCTGGCTTCATTTGCATTTACTTAATTAAACCAGCTTCAGAGCGCTGCTGCTCTGCTGCTTCACAGCCACTGCACTCTATAGGGGATAAAACCCTCCCCATTTTCAAGGCCTCACTTCACAGCAGAGAGAAACCCTCATTCTCACTGCTGCCACCCCATTACCCTTTGCATTGACACTGAAAACTAAAGCCTGACATCTATTTTGTACATTACAATACGATAGCAAGGGCCTGCCCAGTTGAAGGCCTCATAAAGACATTTTAAGTTCTTCAAAGCAAGACCCAGTCAAACAAAACAGGGGTGAAGGGACAGCAGAGCAGGGCTGGGGTAGAGAGAGGGAGAGCACTTGTCCTGCAGATGCATTCAGCATCCTATTTTATAGCGCCCTTAAATCAAACCCAACCATGAAACAGGAAACCAAAATCAAACCAGTTGTACCTAATGACAAAGACATGAATGATAAAAGAGAGTAACATTCAAGCCAAGCAGGAAAGCCACGTGCTGTGAAATGATGGTTACAAGGGGCACGATACTGACCTGTTTCTCTTGCTGAGGAAGGACTTCTCAGATGTGATTCCCAAGGGATGAAAGGAGCTACAGAGTTTCTAGGACAACCAGATAATGGGAATCACTTAGCTTTCCACCTGATGTTGGTATTACAAACATGGATTGCCATTGATACGGGTTGTAACCTGCACTGGCTTAAGCTGAAGACCAAAGCAATCCTACTGCTCTGCCTCCTCCACTGTGGTTGCTTCAGTCTTACAAAGGGTCTCACTCCATAGTTGGGCCTGGCACAGGGAGCTCCTGCTGTGTGGAAGTCAGCAATGCAAAGGGAACAACCCCACTGGGGGTTAATTCAGCACCAGGTTGTTTTCAGATGACCCTTCTCACACCCCTGAAGGCCAAGGCTGTTGTTTTAAACCTCACTAAATCAATTGCATTCCCTTGGAATGCCAGCACAGAAGTAATGGCAGGGATAGATAGTTTAGATCGGATATGAGGAGGAAGTTCTTTACTGTCGGGGTGGTAAGGCACTGGAATGGGTTGCCCAGGGAAGTTGTGAATGCTCCATCGCTGGCAGTGTTCAAGGCCAGGTTGGACAGAGCCTTGGGTGCCATGGTTTAGTGGGAGGTATCGCTGGGCATGGCAGGGGGTTGGAACTGGATGAGCTTAAGGTCCTTTCCAACCCTGACTGTTCTATGATTCTATGATAAGCCCCATCCCCTGTCCCCATCGGCTGCATGAAAGCATCTGCACGCAGCAGAGAAATGATCTCTCGCTCTTGGTGCTCTTTTAGTGCTCCACCTGCTTTGAATTGCAAGTGCTTTGATAGATGAACTGAGGAGTTCCCCAGCTCCTCAGGTGCAAGGGGAAGCAGCTCAGGATGAACTCCCAAAGGTACAGAGTGATTTCTCACAGCAGTGCTCACTGAATCACTGTGGAAGTGTCTGTGCCCTTTCCTACACCACAAACACCAGCATCACCAGCCCCAATGCTTTCACCACCCATTTACACAAACTTTAACACACTAAAAGCCCTAAAGCCCCCAAACCCAACTACAGCTAACACCAACCATCAGTTATCCTCAGATCTGATCGATTTATGAAGCCACTGCTAGAGAGATAAATGTACATCTTCTCTAAGCATACTCATCACACTGAGCATGAGATGCTCAGACAACCTCACATAGGTGTACCACACATTAGAGGAGTAAATTCTAACCTCTCTATAGGTTTACTTAAGCCAAAAACTAGCCTAATAGAGCAAGCAGTGCCTTCAGTGCTGCTTTCCAACCCGCACATCTCACTGCTCAGACTAGAAAGTTACAGCCACATTTAAGTGATGGAATTCTGTTTAATAAACTTTTTTTCCCATGAGATTGAGTAAGAACATTTATATTTGAGGCTCCATTCCTGGCTAAAATTAGCAGTTCCATATTGGTCCTGCAGACCACCAGTGATCTCTGCTCACAGCTTCGGGATGGCAGCTATAGCAGCCTCTCGCTCCTGAAGAACGTGTTAGAAATCACAGACTGGCACGACAGAATTTGTTGGAGCAATCCCTGCGGTGGAAATGTGCCTTGCGAAGGGAAAACCCTTCACAGAACTCATTTTCCTCCTTTGGAAACAACCATTTGCCTAAATAAAGATGCTGAGCAGCAAAATAACTTGGGTAAAAGTTATTAATACTGTTTGTAATGGAAGAATCTCAAAATGAGTGTGTGTGTAATCTATTACTGACCTGTCTCTTGAGGATTATCAGTTTTTTCCTTCCTAACGTCTTCTCCAGTAGGGGCAGAGGGGATACATGTATGGTACACAAATGCACATGAGGGAAATGAGCAGCTCTTCTCTTTGGTAACAGGTGAATATGGAAAGCCCAGGTGCCCCATAGGGCCTCCGGAGGGCCAGAGGTAACGAATGCACAGTGACCTGTAAGTGCTGCAGAAGCAGAAGGTTTCCCAGTCTCAGTGGCTTTGAGCTCCTTATGCACAGCTCTGTCGGCATCCTGTCCTTCGTAAGGCTGAAAAAGGCAGCAAGGTGTTTTCTTTTCACTGGATGATGCTTAGGGAAAAGACAAGGAGTTGCAAGTCAAGATCTTGTTTAACGGTAAAAGACCTCCCTCCCTAGATTTCCACTGGCACGCAGCCTGCTGCAGGGTTTAATCCTCACCCAGCCACACCAATAAATGCCCATGTGTGTCCCTGCCCGTGGCAGGGGGCTGGGAACTGGATGAGCTTTAAGGTTCCTTCCAACACAAACCATTCTAGGGCTCCGTGATTCTTCCATGATTCAGCAGATGTGCTTTAACATCCATCTTCATTTGCGGAACTTCCCCTGGGAAGTCGATCCCGAAATTCTCTCAAGAAGGTTGAGCTCCTAACACACACTTTACCAGCCCTGAAGCAGCTGGAGGGAGCTCTTGTGAAGTGAACTCTCCCAAACCTCTGCTCTCTCTGCCTCCCAAGCCTGCAGAGCACAGGATTTGCTCCTGGAGAAGTGGGCTAACAAGCACCGACCATGGCAAAACCCTGCAGGGACCTGTGAGATGAGGTGTGAAATGTGAAACAGGCAAGAGCTTCGCAGGTGACAGAGGCAGAACTGAGCAGCACCATACTAGTGCCACTGCTCTGAGCACAGGCCAGGCCAGGCAGCCAAGTATTTAGTGATTTACTAATGAAACTCTAAATAAGCTTCTGTTATCTTCCTGAATCTGTAAGCTATCCAAAGGAGCAGTATAAAGGTGTATACCCATGCCAATACACACGAGTGCATATGATAAAGAAATGTTGCTGCCCCAGCCCAGCTCTCTCAGCCTGGCTCCAGAGCAGAGCTGCTCCAGCCCTTGCAGCATCTCCGTGGCCTCCTCCGGACTCAGATGCTGCTGTCAATTTGATCCGAGGTAACACTGCTTTCTCTAAACACTAGCTATTGCTGTAATAATCAGAGGGTTTAAGCCTAAATAAAAGGAGCCAAACAACAGAATGAAGTGTACTGATCTTTGTTACCTTAGGCACGGTTTGAAGCATCTTTCCACCTAAGAGGAAATCTAATCGCTCTTCTCATATCTTATATTGCTGCAACACAAAACGGCAACAGCTTCCATTCAAACTTTAACTGAGGTCAGGTCAGAGCCAGTGAACTGTCCCTGAGCAGTCGGTTGATGCTAGACAAGAACTCAAAACCTGCATAGTCACAAACATGCCAACATTAAAGACGCTCACACTTCTTTCTGCCAACGTGCACCATTCCATAAGCAAACAGAGGACTTGGAGACTCCCCCAGTGTCAATCCTGGCTAATTTCAGAAATATTTGGTGATGCTTTCTCTTGTAAGCATATGGGATAGTTCTAACTGATTGAGAGGTTCCATATGGTACATTCCTCTCGTAGCTATAAACAATTAGGGAGGGGGATCAAAATAACTCTAGAAATAAAGGAAACAGCAATTCTAGGTTTCTTACAACAGTAAACCAGCAAGTATTTCATTGTACCAGAGCAACTACAGGAGTTTGAACTGAAAGGCATGGAAGCCAGTTTTGAATAGCTTTTCTTCAATGCTTCATCCGTGACAGTGTTCAAGGCCAGGCTGGACAGAGCCTTGGGCAACATGGTCTAGGGTGAGGTGTCCCTGACCATGGCAGGGGGGTTGGAACTGGATGATCTTCAGGTACTTTCCAACCCAAACCAGTCTGTGATTCTATGCTGCCTACCTGTTAGTGATGAACACGGCTACAGGCCTGGCTGCTGGGTTCTGTACTCCTGAGAATCACCAAAGAAACTCTCCATCAGTCAGATGTGGAAACCTGGCACCTCCTGGGTATGAAGCTCTGGTTTTCTTTATGGTTCAAGCTGCTCCCTTTTGCCTTCAGATGGATCACAACTCAACTCTGTCATAAAACCAGGACTGTAATGAAAGCTGCAGAGTCTGTTCACATCGATTTTTACCAGAATATTATCTGAAGGTTTAAAACATGAAATAAAAGCACATCCTTTGCTCTTAGGAGTAAATGGAATTACTTTCATAATACTCTGCACCTGCAGATAGACGCTGGCACAATTACATATTCATTTCACCTCCCATCACCTACATGCTGTAGGTAAATCCAAGTAGAACTTAAGACTAAAGAAGTTCTTTACTGTGAGGGTGCTAAGGCACTGGCACAGGGTGCCCAGAGAAGTGGCAAATGCTCCATCCCTGTCAGTGCTCAAGGCCAGGCTGCACAGAGCCTTGGGCAACATGGTCCAGTGTGAGGTGTCCCTGCCCATGGCAGAGGGTTGGAACTGGATAACCTTAAGGTCCTTTCCTACCCAAATCATTCTGTAAATCTATGACTCTAACACATTCATTAAAAGCTTCAGAACTCAAGAATCTTTGTATCAACACGATCACTTATGGCAGGTATGTAATACGCACGGTGCAGTGCTGCCCTCTCCCCCTTCCATCAAATCCCCGTCTGTGCTCTCCCAAACCATCCGTTTTGAGCTGTGCTCCGGCACGGAACCTGACAAAGAGTAAAATGTAAGTTACAGGATTAAATAAGATTTTTATTGTCACATTGAACTGCTTTGTCAGAGATGTACATTTTGCAGGTTTCTGTGCAGAATAAAACTAAAAGACGGCAGTTGCCATCTTGTCAATCCTGATTTCAACACACACACACGGACACCACCTGAACCATGGGTGCCAGCACAGAGCCAGTGGTAACAGCAGAGCGAGTTCTCTGTTCAATGGATTGCAATGCTCCAACAGAAAATGCATCAAGTTAAGGCTAATGAGAATAATGTCAAAGAGTTAAACCAGCCCACGAGATGGTCAAAGGTGGAAGCACTTGAGAGAAGAGCGGCAACCTGAACGCCTTGGGTTTTGCATCTGCTTGATTAAGTACAGGTAAGGAGAGGCTAATGAACAGACTTGTGCCTACATATACAATACATACTGACATTGTAGTCTTCTGTAAATCCAGTCTATTGCAACTTTGAAGCAACCGCTCTGTTGCTCGGGGCGTAAACCAAAGCAGCGGTTATTCACCCCCCCCAAAGCAATAAATGCTTACATGGCCTCATCTTAAATGTGTGGTTTCCCATCGACAGATCAGGGATAGAGACCAATAATACAGCCTTCTCAGTGGCACAATTTCACACGTTTTGGGCAACGTTAGCATACAAGCAGTATTTAAATAAAAGTAAGTGCATCCAAACATGAAAGTCTCTAAATATACCACGCTTCATCTATCCCAATTTGCTGACAAGAGCTGTAATTCCAATTATAATAGTCTTTTACACATTCCACCCAAAAGAAGAGAGGTAATAAACCCAGGGGACTCTCCAACCGTCTCCTACCCTATCCCCTGTGTATTACATAAAATAACTCATCTAGAAGCTTAAATCCAACACTCAGATGCAAATAAAACGCGAGAAGCAGTCTCTGATGTTTGTAATTTGCAGACTCCAAAGTCCACTCATGATGGAATTTACTTCTCTCAGTCATTTACTCCTGTATGTGCACTTGGTATTGACGCTAAAGTAACAAATGAGACAAGAAATGAGGCTTAGTGTGGCATAAAGTCACTGTAAACCCAGCGGAACCAGAAGAATTCTATTCATGACATTCATTTGGATGATTCACCAGTTGTCCCACCACCCCCCGCCCAAAAAAAAAACACCCTTTACAGGAAAAAAGGCAACCATCAGTTGAAGTGATACACACATTCTGCTAGTAAAAAAAGTGGGAACAAACCCTTCTCTGTTCAAAGAGCATGCCAAGTAAAGAAGGTCGACCGCATCTGCTCCCATCCGGCTTCTCAGGATTATCAAAACTTCTTTGCTTGCAAAGGCCAATTTGGCTTACCATAGAAAGCTATTCTGAAGGCGGCTGATACATGTATTCCCTTTCCAAACTGAAAATTCAAGGCATGATAGTGCAAGAGGTAAGTTTTGATTTGAGAACATTATTTGTAGACTAACTGTGCTTAGTTACTACATCCCAATTTATCGTCTTAAAAGAAAATACGGCAACAAAAGCTACAAGATCTCTATAAATCTCATCAGTTTGCCTAAATTTACCAGTACATCCATGAAGCTCATCAGTATTAGTACAACTTGATTATCGTAATGATTCCATTATAAAACTTGCAAAATGTATCACAAGGTGAATAAACCCTCTAGTGCAAGTCTTCTACATGTTGTGTGCACAGTTAAATCCTGTGTAGTTCATTTCCTCCAGGTTAAATCCCCAAAATCTCTCGGTAACAACTGTCAAAAAACAGTGTCCTGTGGATTTTTAACCCCTTCCTCATCAAATCTGAGATGTTTGAGTGTTCCTGGAGTCACCATCAGGATGCGGTGAAGGTCGGGAATCTCTTGTCTGTGAGTATTCACTGTCAGATGACTCTGCAGGTTCAAGCAAGTTTTCATAATCACTGTCTTCTGATTCATCAACATTGTCACCAACCGCTCTTTGGGAAGACGGCATGGATGCTCCATTACCAGAATATTTCAATCCTGTGTTTGTGGAAACATAACTTGAAGAACCTACTGCTTGAGGTCGAGGCATAAAAACATTGCTTTCTAGGAGGCTGGGACCCACAGTACTTTCTTGATTGCTTGCATTGAAATCGGAATACGGAGGAGGAGGATCGGAGACATCCGGATCTTCAAGCGTGCAGCCTTCCACAGCATATCCAGTGTAGGACATTCGTGGGACAAACATAGGTTCCAAGTTATCTGTTGGCATTTGCCTGCTTAAGATTGCTTGCTGCATTCCTACAAAATCAAAGAACATTGGTGGATTTAATGCTTACTTTGCAATCTGCTTTACATAATCTAGGTGTAACACAGCACGCCCTGCCCTGAGCTGTTCTCTCTCTTGCTGGCTGGTTGTTGTTATTAAATGCTCATCCCTGGCACTGCTTTCAAACTCCAGCACTGGATGTTTTCCTCTCAGCCTCCACTATTCACCTTCCACAATTCTGATTTCTGCATTGATGACTACATAAGACACTAACCATCATCTTACATCTTGCTTATTATTAACTACACTGTCCTTTGAGCTCGACAAAGAGTACCTTCCCTAAGTTTAGCAGGGCACCCGTGACTCTCATCAATAGTAGCACAACTTCCTTATCCCAGTGATCCCATTTCAAAACCAAAAGATGGCAGAAAGCAAACAATTTATTCAAGAGCAAGTGTGCTACATTTTTATGTGCACAGTCATCCCGTACAGTTCATTTCCTCCAGTTTAACTTCCCTAAAAACACAGCTACAGGAAGTGTCCACAACCTGCTGCTCTTTCCACTTCATCATCTCTCTGTATTTCTCTGTTCCTTCTCACATCAAAAAGGAGCTCTGCCAGGACTCCCTGTGCTGCTTGTCCTGGTTTCAGCTGGCAGAGCTAATGTTCTTCCTAGCAGCTGGTGCAGTGCTGTGCTTGGGGTATAGTCTGAGAACAATGCTGATAACACACGGATGGTTTAACTGCTGCTAAGTACTGCTGACCCTAATCAAGCACGTTTCAGTCTCTCATGCTCTGACAGTGAGGGGGGGGCACAAGAAGCTGTGAGGGAGCACAGCCAGGATCCAAACTACCCAAAGGGGTGTTCCATACCACAGCACACTACGCCCAGTATGGAAACTGGGGGTAGCTGGTCAGGAGGGGCTGATCACTGCTTGGGGACTGGAACGGGTCAGTGGGTGCTGAGCAGCTGTACTGTGCATCACTTGAGATTTAGGTTATAAGTGTTCATTTCTCCCTTTTTTTTGTTCCCTATTATTAACAATATTATTTCTACTATTATTATATTTTACCTTATTTCAATTATTAAACTGTTCTTAACTCACAGGTTTTACCTTCTTCCAGTTCTCCTCCTCATCCCACCAGAGGTGGGGTTGAGCAAGTGGCTGCGTGGCACTTATTTGTCAGCTGGGCTTAAACCAGGACACTGCTCCTCCCCACCTATGTCTTATTCAGTACAGAAAGCTTGTTTCACTTTCAATCAGACCATGATCAGCTTCTGCCGTTGACATCACATCTTATAAATCACACTGTGTACTTTCTCTTACTATGCCCCTTGTGCTCTCATGAACACCAGAAAGAAGCTCCTTGTCATCTCCCCTCAAATCAGCATATCAAAAGCTTTCCCTCCCAATGCCTGTGATGAGACCACCATGCATCATGCTTACCTTCTGCTAGCTTAAGAAAAATCTATACTGCCATGATAACTCATATTTAGATATTCAGATTTCCAATGAGGTAGCTGAGCAAGACTCATCCTCTGAAGCTGTGTTTCTATAGCCCTGCCGCAGTGACCCACATCAGAGCTCTGGCACTAGTGTAACGCTGCTATGTTGTTCACTGTACCTGGAAAAGCTGGACACCATCACTGACATTTGTTCCCTGTGAAAGGCTATAGGTAAAACCACCACTTCCACATTTTGATTTCTATTTCAGTGATTGTACGGTTAGACATTGGCTATAAATACTGTTTTCCACTAAGGACAGGGGCTCTTTCCAATCCAAGTGATTTTAACAACCGAAGCAAGAGCAAAAGCCACAGGTATGTGCTGTCTTCAAGGATTTCACAGCACCTCCATGTTTCATAAGGAACAGACAGTAATATAAGCACTATGAGGACTAAAAATAAATAGCTGAAGAACTGGTTAATGAACAACTGCAATGGACTCATCAAGAGGAAGCTCCCACACCTCTGAACCAGAACTATACTTGCATTAAGCACCTAAATGATGGAATTTAATCAGCACATGCTTATTAAAATCAGATGGCACCATGCTAGGAATAGCTGCAAGTGTATCAGAACAGGAATTTGAGCTTAAATAAGATGATTTAGACAATCATTTCAGGAAGACAAGCACAGGAACAATGAACTGCACGACCTGCAAGATGAGGAACTACGACATCCTTCTGCAGGTTTAGTGGTGATTTATGTAAGCTACGAACCTCCACATGCATTAAGTGTGCTCAGCTGTTGAGGGACGGTACTATTTCAGCATGTACTGGAATGGTTGGGACTACAACTGGAACACTGCATCTCATTTTGAACAACACAATTTAATAGGGAAAAGATGGAGGAACTCTATAAAAGAAAAGGACTTGTTAGAGGTCCAGATATCAGAATCAGAGAGCAGTCTGGGTTGGAAGGGACCCCCAAGGGACATCTAGCCCAAACCCCCTGCAACAAGCAGAGACATCTCCATCTAGATCATGACTTAGGAAAGACTGCAAAAACTGGGCTATTACGAGAAGACTGAGGGAGCAGTTTCAGTCTTCAAATGTACGTAAGAGGCTGCTGTGGAAAGGCAAGAAGAAGGCAGCTTGAATGAGAGGAGTATATATCAGGCATGAACAGAAACTTCCTTCTAGGAGGGTTTCTTAAGCACTAGGAGATACTGATGTTTTAGACTGGTTTCTGACTGGTTATTAACCTCCAAACATCTGTTAGAATTGACACCTGTACTTGTAAAGCTGCCTTGCAGATAGGTGATAGACCTACTGCAACACCATACTTGGAAAAGGCGAAAAACAAGGCTGAAGAGTTCCTTCAGTCAAGTCATTCCCTTCAGGGATAAAAATTCCCTTCGGTGGCTACGTAACAGCCTCCATTTCTGGTCCACAATACAAGAACTGGGAGATTTCCTGGCACCTGGGCAGTGCATGGCACTCACTATCCCCTCAAACATGCTACTGCGTACGCAAAATCATTTCAGTGATTTGGCAAATAGTCTCAACTGCCTTTCATGCAGGAGTGTTAAAGTCATAACCTGGTAACCAAAAACTCACAAGAATAACAAGCTTTCCCACAACACCACCACAGGAATTTGAATCCCTTTCCCTCCAGCTCAGGGAATGATTAAGTGGAACATTTAACTCCTAAACCCAAGGAAATTGAGAAAAGGGAGAGAACAGAAGGCCAGCTTCGGTATTTAGCTACTCACAGCTAAAAATACTGCAGGGATGTGAGCTGCCTGTTTTCTTGGTTCAGCCCTCTCACATGATTTTCTGCTCTGGCATAAATTTTCAGTGCAGCATTTGCATCTTTGCTGGTAGCACCTAGAGGCTAGCACCGACTGCTCTTCCTCCTCCTCCCCCATCTTTTGCCATATGGGCTGGGATCAGCTCCAGTCACACTAAATACCCAGCTCTATTCCTCACTAGCACATGTAGTAGCAGTTCCCTGGCTGTTTCATCTACAGCCAAGCAGTGACTCATGCCATTTCTACCTTTCACATGGGCTGTGGTTGATGCTGCCTCTTCACCTTATCTCTGTGGTTCAGAGGAGGAAGAACCTGGGCTGACAGGTCAAACTCTGCTCTGAAATGCTCATGTGATAACAGGAGAAAATAGCCAGCTATAGCAGCAGGGGGGCCTATTGCACAGTTTAGGGTGTTAACCCATCTTTCAGTCTCAGATATATCTTTAGATAACAAGATAAACAGATAAAACCATCTTGCAGCTAAAATGTCAATGGTTATTTGCTTATCATTTCAACGCAAGAAAGAAAGAGGCAGTGCTTGCTAAAGTTATGTGGTTTTTTGCCTATCCTTTGCTGCTACTCTCACCTTCAGCCTTCCCTTACATTCACAAATTAAAGTAGATCAGCAGTGCTTCCACAGAAAGGGCCAGGCTCTTCACAAAAACCTATCTACTGCTAAGCAAAAGTCCCTTGAAGCCACATTCCATCTCTAGGAAGGAGAAAGCGACCAGCCAAATATGTTCATACAACAGGTCCCCCCGATTCAGAAAATCATGGAGCAGCAGAAGAGAGTGAATATGCATCTATTAGTGCCTCTCCCTACCAGTCCTGAATACGTATTATGAAAACTTGTATTGTTAACACAAAATGCAGAACCAATCCTAATAAAACCATGGATTTTTAATGGGACTTATTTGCACCATGGAAACTTAAACCCAATCAACTTGATGCTAACACAGGTCTTCAAAACACAGCAGTATAATTTCTGCATTCAGACCTTCACTGGAACGACTGTACAGATTGTACTGCCTTGAATAAATTACTGAATACATATTATCTTGAATAAAGAATTACTCAGTTCAGTTTCCCCCACACACTGGCTATAGACAGTGGCTATAAACCTGCAAGAAGGACATTACTTCTATAGTTTCATGGACTTAAAACTACTATAGATTGAAATTCCTACCCATGATGATATGGTACTTGATATAGGCAGGTGAATCCAACACTATTCTGCATTTAAATAGTTTCTTCCACTTTCTAGCAGACACACCTGAAGATACAAATGACTTTGAAATAGACTTTTGGAAAGATTTGGTTTAACATTGAGAAGTGGTGTTTCAATTCTAGTCATGTTCATCACTAAGTCAGCAAATAATGCAAAACTGCTCAGTTAGGATTCAGTGACTGTGAAGTGGGAGAAAAGGACAAAAATGCAGATGCTCTAAATCAGTGCTGAAAGACCCAATACAACCACTAACACCTACAAGGTCAGAAAGCAGCTGGACAGCACTTGAGATGACCTATACCAATGTTCACCACTCATGCACTCATTGTCCTTCATCCAGTTTGTCTGGTGGCCAGTAACAGAACTAAACTCTAACTTCATTAATGCTGGGCTCATATTTGGGGACAGGAAAAGAGAATAAAGATTTCAAAAAGCCACTGATAGCTGCTGGCCTGTGAACACAGTACCCTGTCTCTATGAAATACTGCAAATGGAATCTCTCCAGAGTTTAGCATTGCTTTTTCCATTCCTGGCTTTGCTCCACTTTTCCTTTCCTACAACTGATGTTTTCCTCTGTTAGTTCCAGAATTAACTTATTTGTTCTTTCTCTATAGCTCTCTCCTATGTTTAAAGTTTATTCACACTGGATGACTCCTACAGAAACACCTGAAGTACATATCCTTTCACGCTTCCGTTATCAGTCACTGGAAATCCATCCTATACACTTCCCAATGCGATTGATTTTTCCTTTTGCTATGTGCTATCAAGAATACAGCTCAAAATAATTCCGCAAGATATTTTGTCCTTAACAACATCTGCTTCTGAAACAAAAGAAGTAAAAGGCAACTTACTTATTTCTTGTTCCTTTTCACTTTTCTTTTGTGCGATTTGCCTTTTTAACTTGTCTACTTCAGCTTGAAACGATTCAACCACACGTTCACTTTTCTCTACATCTATACACACTGCCTAGGAGAAAACATAAAGATATGCAAAGATGTTGCACAAATACAGGAAAGGCTTTCATGAGCACATTAATAAAGCTGCTACCACACAAAACCCCATTCAAAGCACAGAACTAAGAGCAGGAGTTAACTGTATCATAGCATAATATTCAACCTGAAGATGGGTTACTTCACTGGCTGTTGCCAATTCCCAACTGCTGCACAACAGGAAAAGCATTTCCATCATTACAGGAAGATTTATAGTAAGATCCAAACTTACTTCTTCCTACTTAGTGCAAGAGACTTTTCAACACACTGTAGTTAGCACAATAATGATACTATAGCAGCATGATTAAAATGTAGCATAAATGCAACTACTTTCTGTACTAGACCAAATTCGGATTGAGGTATGAAAAAGTTGACTCAAGACAAGTGTTCCAAGCTCATGTCCTGACTGATATCTCAGGTAAATAAACAAGACCATGGATTTTCAACACAATTTCCCTATACTGGTTGGAAATTGATGTAAAATACTCACAGAAAGAACTAAGTTTCAAACCAGCTCTGGATAATACTGATTTCTAATCTAAACGTGTTATAGTGAATATTGTATACTTATTGCCTCAGAAATTCAGTACTGGCCATTTGACATATGAACAGTTTCGAAGAGTACACAACTCTAAAGGCACTGATGTGTCTTAAACCAGTACATCTCTTCCCATTTACCGGTTCTTCGCCAAAAGGTTACTAGGAGTAATCTTACCCACAAAGCTGAAACACATTAATCATGTTTTCTGCTCCGTATCTAATTTTTATAGAAGATTATATAAAGCCTCCCAAGTAATTCCTGATGAATATCACATTCTCTATACTGAAAATAAGAAAACTTATTTGCAGTCTTGTTACATGCTCTGCGAAACACTCACTTTAAAGATAAGAGTTCCTGGAGTTAGCTAACACCTAAGTTACTTTTAAGTCCTGTAAACAATGTA
>JARCZZ010003571.1:3118-41813 GCA_030323915.1 Brotogeris chrysoptera
GGCTGCGTGGAGACCTCATAGCAGCCTTCCAGTATCTGAAGGGGGCCTATAGGGATGCTGGGGAGGGGCTCTTCATGCAGGACTGTAGTGATAGGACAAGGGGTAACGGGTACAAACTTGAAACAGGGGAAGTTTAGATTGGATATGAGGAAGAAATTCTTTACTGTGAGGGTGGTGAGGCACTGGCATGGGTTGTCCAGGGAAGTTGTGAATGCTCCATTGCTGGCGGTCTTCAAGGCCAGGTTGGACATAGCTTTGGGTGGCATGGTTTAGTGTGAGGTGTCCCTGGCCATGGCAGGGGGGTTAGAACTTGATCTTAAGGTCCTTTCCAACCCTAACTGTTCTATGATTCAATGATTCTATGATTCTATAATGTCAATTTTTTTAATCAATCCAAATGTGCTCATTAAAGAGAATCTCAAGACTACTGTTTAAAATCTTTCACAACTGTAGCAATACACAAGTAATTATTAGAAAATCTCTTGTGTCCTTTTACGGCACAAACCTTTCTGTAATGCTGAATATTATGATAAGAACTGCAGGAAACAGTTACTTAGCTCTTTACAGATGCTATTTTGGATTTATGCTATCTGTTTACTTAGGTTAAGTGTTTTTCAATACAAAATGTTAATTTTTATAGATTTGCTTTGCATTCATTTATCTCCAATAAAATACATCTACATACCTAGAAAGAGATATGAAAGTAATATTTTCACTTCAAAGATAGTGCAAAAATATGTCATCTATAGGAAATGCAAGTCCTAGCCAGCTTTTTTACGTTAACTTCTGTAATTAACTTTTCTACATTTCTACATGGTCATAATAACTGCAAAGTATTGACTTTTAACAGATGTTGCACTAGATGTATATTCATAAATGCACAAGTCCTCACCTACTTGCTATAGAAAGCGAGGACTATCTCATGACTAGCAAGCAGGAAAGGAATCCGTAAATTCAGCTACAGAGGAGCATGTTTTACATCAAAACCTGAATTCTGTATAAAGCTTATGCTAAGACATGGACTTCATAAAGTGTTCAATGACTGTTTGATCTGGAATACCTCAACTTTGTGGATGCCTCTACAGAATCAGCTTGAAGGACTTTAAAGCTGAGACGGAGTGAGCCAATGTGCAATCTGCTTGTATATATGTTGTCAAGACTAAATACACGCCACAGAGAAAGACATTCAATTTCAATTTCTACTACCTTTTGACATTATAAAAAACAAGATGACTGTATAATTTTTGGATTCTTGAGCCTTCCCCATGTACAATGTCTCCTTATGTAAATACAAACAAAAATGAATAGGAAAACAGTAAGGAAATAATGGGTGGCCATATACAAAGCTGCTTATGAGGCTAGGCAGGTGGTCTTCTGCCTAGGTAAAGTACTATTTTCTTGAATGAGGGTGTATAGATTTAATAAACTGAAGGCAAACCTTATTCCACAAAGACTGCCTTGCAACAGCAGCAAGTCACGTGTTTCTACACAACTAATTCACCTCCCTTTACGATTAGTTTCATGTACAACACACTTCTGTATTCTAAACATACAGTTTATCTTTTTCAATGACTGGTTTCATACATGCACCACATATTGAAGTCAGGAACTGATAAGGTCAGGAGCTTTAATATGTACAAGTCTTAGGTTTTATTTTAATTGAAGAAGCAAAGGATTGCATAATAATAAATGGAAGCATAAAAGAAAAAGAAGGGGGACAATAAACATGTCTTAGAGGCCTGATGCATGGTATATTACAAATTGCTTATGTGAAGTAGAGTTACACCTTGCAAATGAAATGAAAATGAAAGATGTAAAATTAAAGTTTAAAAATAAAAGCTATAAAAACAAATACATTAAAATATTGGCTAAAGGAAATACAGACCTATTCTATCACTGCTTCTCAACCTGTGGTCCATTACTGTTCCTCAGCATATCAGCAAATAGTCTCAAAATGACAGCACAGGGAAACGAATTCATATGCACATTTCCACACTTGCAAGTAAACAAACAAGTAAAACAGAGGAAAACAGAGTAACAAATAAACTATTTAGGTTAGTTTTTAGCTGATTGTAAATGAAAAAATACAGCATGAGCTACATTAATGTATTTTGGTTTTTCCCCAGAAAGGCTAAGTAATTCCTTTTAAAAGATTGAGAATTTCTTTCTACTGTTCAACAATGATAGAATTGGAGTTAAGTATGACATAGATACAACCCTTAAAAGTAACTGAAAATATTGACTCAGCGATAACGTGATGGCATAGATGAAGCTAAGATGCAGTAAATTTCTAGGTCTGGGGAGAATCAGAGTATTTTTTGGCAAAAACTGGATGGCTCAGGATATTATAGTACAAAAGAAATTACATTTCACAATACACAAGTCATGCATACGCACCTAAGAAGCAGTTACAAAACTTCAAGCTGTAAATTTCCAGCTGGTAATAATAAACATATAAATAAATGTATTTTAATGTATTAATCTGAAAACAAGTCTAATAAGAAAAAAGAAAAAAAGCAAATCCAAATGTTGCCATGCTAGAAGCAGCTTTCCATTAAAACCATAGAAGTGCTAATACCATTGTACTGACATTGTGAGACTTCATTTTGGTCATATAAACTTACAAAAAATGTTCAAATGAAAGCAAGTACAGAAGTCTTCAAGAAAGATCACAAAAGAAGGTAGCTCATTTACATTGGAAAAATTAGTGAAAAAAAGGAAATACCCAAGCCAAGTATGTAGGAAGCCAACCAGCTGATCCCAGTGAAGTATAGTTGGCACTAAACTAAATTCTGAGCTAGTCATTTGGTGGACAAATGGACATTTTAGGTCTGCTGGTAATTTCTGGATTTTTTTTTTAATAGTTTATGCTCAAACTTGTAAGAAACAGATGAAACTGAATGGCAAAAAAAATCCACAGATTGCTCTTTCATACTGTCAGCTGCAGAACTACTGTAGAGGCTATTTAGAATGCTGACAGGTCACGAAGGGAGTCACAAAAAATCCATTTAAAAAAGAGATTTGGTATGAAGGTGGATATGATTATGCCTAAAACAGAAAGGGATATTTGATTTCTTTCTGACACACACTAGGAATAATAGCGCAATACCCAAGCTTCAGATTCATCCCTTGTGAAGTTCCTTTCAAAAACAAATCTATACAGCTTGACAAGACAAGTGTCACATATCATGAACATCTGGACTGGTAGACAAGGCATGAACACAATTCAAACCACTAGACTTCAAGGGTTTCAGCAGAAGGAGAATTTCTATAGCATAGGTTTTACGCAGTATACATAAGAAGACCAGGAGGAGCTATATCTGACTCAATGTCAGGAGTCTACATTCAGATGAGTTTTCATTGCACAGACACTGTAATACATAGCAACAACAACAAAAAAATCAGCAAAAAAGTTGAATTTTTTTGTTCTCAGTTCTCCATTTCTAGGTTCTGCCAGTAAGAATATTTCAGGCATTTTCAACTTTAATGCAAGAACCATGAATACTTGCTTATCTCACTATGAATTTATCAATTTATCAGGTTAAACACAATGGGCACAGAGTCAAACAGCATTCCCTTTTCTGAAGAAAGGTTATCTTTTATCCTCAAAGATATTTCCGGAGATTTTTTTTTCAGGAACTACCTTAAAGAATTCCACTGCAAGAGTTAAATAACCTGACAAGAACAGCAGACTGCCATATGACTTAATCATCACTGGAATTAGATATTAAGTATAAATAATTGCAACCACACAACTTTTCTCTTAATTACTCAGATATCTCCCTTATGCAACACAAATCTAAATAAATCTGAAAACAGTGACTCATACCCATCTACTGTGCACTAAACGCAGTGGTATGTAAACCTATTGTTCAAATTTTAGTAAGTCCTTTCAGAGCTATCTTTTGTCCCTCTGCTTTGTCAGTCAACCCACTTTAATACCCTGTTAAATCTATAAAACTTCTGGTTTTTATGTGGCTCATCTCATTACAAAAGCTTATTACACAACATAGCAGTTCTTTTCGTGGTAAACACTGATCAAGAATGGATACATTGCTGCTTTGTCAAAGCCAGAGCATCAAGCTGCTCTAAACAAAGGATATGTTCAAGTTAACAAGGTATACATTCGCTGGCTACAGCTGGTACCCAGGCATTTCACTATAGTCAGCCTCTGTGTTTCATGTACTTTTGCAACTTTGATTGCTTAAATAAGATTATTTTCTTCTCAAAGTATTAGCATGTGGTTTACTGATAATCATATCAATCTACATAGCCATATTTTTGGTAAAGACAGACATAAAAACTGATCCAGCAATGTAAAAACAAGTGACCACTTCTACTGGAAGTTTATTTTGTGAAGCATTTCCTAGGACAGACTACAGGACGACTACTGAAATTCAAGCGTTCTGTGTACTGGTTTCAGCCTTGGACCTCTGGCAATAAAGACACACTTTCTCTGGAAGTGCATAGTGATATGGCAAGAGGCAAAGGACACAAGCTGGAATACAGGAAATTCCAGTCACATACAAGAAAGTATTTTTCACAATAGTGGTCAAAAACTAATGTATGCGAAATACCTGTTACTGGAGATAATCAGAGCTAGACTGGACAAGGCCTGGAGTAAGCAGACCTAACTGGATCTTCTCGAGCAGAAAGTGAGACCTAAATGTCCTCTA
Organism: Brotogeris chrysoptera; assembly: GCA_030323915.1. NCBI lineage: Eukaryota > Metazoa > Chordata > Aves > Psittaciformes > Psittacidae > Brotogeris > Brotogeris chrysoptera. The sequence goes on from JARCZZ010003571.1 coordinate 7,795, forward strand.
GAGGTCCCTTCCAGTAAATTATCCTGTGATTCAATTACAATTATTCCTTTATCCTTAGATGAACATTCCAGGAACCAAAAAAGCAGGAAAAGGTAGTTTGTGCTGACATACCACCTTTCTCCTTTCCCTAGGTCTTTTTCCTATACTTTTGCCAAATTCCAAGCTCAATCTTCTCCAGGAACACCTCCAAGGTAAATTCATCTTCTGTACTTTAAGAGTGATTAATTCATTACCTGCTGAATAGCATAGTTTGTTTTCCTACTTCACATACTCAAGTAGTATACTGATTATAAAACTGAGTGGGAATCCAGACATATTTGCAAGCAGCCATAGACCCAAAGGTGCTCATACTCTGATGATCTCCAAATACAGTACTAAATTTTGTGAGCTAGGCCATTTTTTGTTCTTACACTGGTATTATCTAGTTTCTGTCAAGAAGTCCCAACTCATTCAATTTTACTGTATGTGTTTGAGGTGGTATTTGCCAGAAGAGTTGTTTCAACTACTTTTCGAACCTAGCTAAACAATAATGAAAATAAAAATTAAAAAGATTCAGTTCATTAAACAATAGAGAAGACAGAATTGTTCATTTGCTTGAATTAAGGTGCAGTGTTTATTTCCTAATAGTTTCACTGCTCTGAGATAGTACATTTACATTAAAATAGTCTCCATTGTCTCTTTCTTTCCTGAAATTCAATCTATTACGTAACTTGTTTCATTTAGAGATCTCAAAGCACATTTTAGTCATGAAAATACTGAAAAAAACCCCAACAAAACAGCAGTCAAAGAGCTCACCAGAGTCACAATTTGCAGTTCAATGTTAAAACAGAACTCTGTATAACCAATTCCCTGCTACTCAGCCCACTCCTCCTCTTATACAGGTACCTGCCTCAACTTTTGGATGGCAAAAATGCCTGAAGGGAAAAGTTTTGGATGGCTGTTGGTTTCGAATGCAAGTGGAATAAGAGTGAATATGCTCAGTTAGCAAGGGGTCATGCAGCTTTCCAGACTACAGTCTCAGAAAATGTTTTTCCATTAGTGGAGTAGCTTTGTTCCTGCTTTGCTCCCCTAGAAGTGTTCTTGCCATTTCTTCTCACCTGTAGGCAGAATGTTTCTCAAAACTCTCCTTTGGTACATACCCTTTCACAGTCTGCCTACTCCACTCTAACTTCCAAGGTCAAAATTTAGTCTTTATCTCTTTACAATGTAAAGTGTGTTGTACACTGAAAACCACTGCACACCTGGAAATATTGTAAAGCAGCAAATAGTTCTTGCTGAAAGATATGGAAGAGAAACTCAGTGAAATTCAAATTGTGGAGACAAAGAACCACCAGCAGCTAATAAAGACAAATTATCTGCACTTCTATATTCACAGCAGAGTTACACTTCTATATCCAAAGACTATTGTTAGCATTAAGGAAGAGAAAGAACTGGAGATGTTCCCAGAAGTTCACTAAATGCTTTTCATTCCAAAATGAGATATATGTCTCATGAGTATCTGCATCATAAGCTCTATACACAGAAAGGACACAAATCTGCTTTCTATGATCATCAACATGCCTACCATAATTTTTCTTCCCATTTGCGTCAAGTAATTAAAATGTGAAACAACAAACATTGAGGGCAAGCATGGGGGTGGCTTAGCAGAGACATTTCCTCTCTCCAGTTTCATTTGTGTTTCCCCATCCTTTCAAAATCATTCTGCTGTTACAGTTATTTTGCCTGAGGTTAGATGATATTTGAATAATTTAGCTTAGTTTATATGAAGATTGGCTCACAATTCAGTGACATAGTTTTATTTCTTCCCCCCCACCTCCCACCCCCCCAATTACTTCAGATCTCCTGTTAAAAGCTTGATAGTTCCAGATGGTAAAGTCTGTGTCCCATGGACACAGCAGGTCAAACCAAAATGCAGACCTTTTCCACACTAATGCTACTTTACATCTTCTCTGAGACAAATGAAGCAACCAGACATGGATTCGATGGAGGAAAATAAGAAATAGAGGGAGAGGGGAGGTGAAAAAGGCCCTTTAAGTAAAACAGTCCTTCTCAGAAAGAGGTTCTGCTATCTTTCTCTATCGAGCCTTTCTGATGGTTGGAACATAACATCAATACTGAGCTGAACCCAAGGTCCAGCCCCTAGGAACTTAGGAAGAGCAAGACACCTGGAGATGATGAAAAGGTTTCACTTTTCACTACTCCCAGTGCCTGCAAGAAACTTTAGGGGATTATCCAGTCTTTTATTTTACTTTATTATTTTTCTCATTCAGAAATAGGTATCTGTCCTTTAGGTAGAAGGTGTATGGTATGGGAAGCTTTCAAAGAAGCAGGTATGTTCACATTTCACAAGCTCTTTAGCACAGCCAGATTAGTGGACATGCAACAGAAACACCAGGATTCTACAAAAACTGATCTACATCCCAAGGGACAGAACAAGGAACTTATGCTCTTTACAGAGGGAAGACAAGTACATCAAACCTAACAAAAGTTGACCAGACCACTTTATCCATGAAACTTCAACCTTTAATGGCTCAAAGAGAGAATGACAATTTGTCACAATTCTGAATTTAACTTTAAACTTTTGTATCAAAAAAAGAGGATACTGTCCTATGAAAAGCTACGCTTACATTACTGTGAGGAAACCAGAGGGGAATCTGGCTGCTGTGACTCCAGTCCTTCCTCAGGTGAGAATGTGTTAATGAAAGATCGGCTGTCAAAACATGGAAATAAATCAGACCTCAATCCTATTAAAAAGTCTATGTATTTTTGTAGCCAATACTAGCAGCAAAGTCCTACCATTCCCCCCATAATCCCCATGCCCAGTGATGAAATTTTCCAGTAAAACAAGTAAGAAAAATCTTCCTGACTCCACATAGGGATAAGCAGCAGAATTTATAACTTCATTTCTTCCCAGCTAACTGCAAAATAAGCTTAGCAATCATTTCCTGCCGTGTAGAAAACAATATGCTTGCGGCACATATGCCTATGTTTCTTAGTGCACTATACAAAGATCCATTGTTTTGCATGTCAGTATGGTTGTGTACATAAATATTAATGAAATAGAGGCCAAACAGGAACTGAACTCTCTCTGGAAACTGCTCCTTCATGGCATACCCAGGGAAGCAGGGAATGAAACATTCAGCAAGTGTGCAAAAATTGCTGAAAACCAAACACCACTATCTTCTATTGTGTCTATCTTTGGTATTAAAAAACTCCAAGAAACTATACAAGTATGTTTATGATACTGTCAAGTGGAATTTCTTGCTGTTGTTTTGGGATTTTTTTGTTTTGTTTTAAACTCTAACTTGATTTAAATAACAAGAACAATCCAAAAGTTATTCTCCTTGAGAAACTTAAAAAGAAAATTTGCCTTTCAATACCCAAGAAATTCACTGGTACAATTAAGGCTCTATCAGCAAATATTTAGGAAATATTTTACAAAGTAACTCTATAAGCCTTTTGTATTGCAGAAGAAATCTTGTCTTCTCACAGTTTTCTTAAGGAGAAGCAACTATATATTAACAGGCAATATTTAGAGGAGAAAATTGTTTTTCTTCTCTTGTGCAATAAAACTGTATTTGTTTGCCGTATAATGGTCATTTTAAGGTCACATGAAATTTTTTGTAATTTACATTGGATAATTGTTAGCTCTCCAAAATGACTGGATTTTACATGCTTAGCAGACCAATTTTTCCAAACACCTCTACTTTGGTGCTGCATCTTTTACTTCTGTTTCTCGTCCCTGGCCTATATGCGTGCTACAAAGTGTTGTGCACTGTTGCGTGCATAAACATATCTGATCTGTATTTAGGCATCCATTGGTAATAATGGCTGAGAAACCACAGAATCACGTATATTAGCCATAGATGTCTAGGGCTGACCTAGGCACCAGGTCCTTTCTCAAACATAGAGCTGCTGCTTTTACATCAAAATACTAAATACACAGGTTTTGTTATTATTTAGAAGGGGCTTTATTTCCCATGCCTCAGACAGGAAAAATGTACGTTCTAGGAATTAAAAGAAATTCTTTATAAAAAAACCTTCCTAAAGGGGAAGTGGGTTTTGTGGTTATTGTTTTTTTCTGAAAGGATTATCGAAATGATTAAGTACCAATGCACTGATTCTGAGAGAATGACCAATTTGCTGAATGTGAGGTGCTTTCTGAGTTTTCTGGAAGAAGCTACCTTTAAAAATCCTTCTTTAATTCTTGCTGTGACTTGAACGTAACAGCACTGTACCATTTGTATAGAAGAATCCTGTTATCTATCTGGTAATTAGTTACTTCATCAAATTTTACAGTTTTAAATCCATGCAAGTGGGGAATGTGCTGAGCCTGTGTGGTCTGAATTGAAGACAGAAGAAGAGTTGAAAACTTCCTCACCCAAATGAAGAGACTATCAACATACAGTAAGGTTTTGAGACGGTTAAATGGTTAAAAATGAACCTTTACTTCATCTTTCGTTACACCTCCCTCATGTTCGAACCTCCTGCTGGAGAGAGCCATGTCTGCCAACAGCTTAATACAAAGCTGTGGTTTCAACAACACCTAAGTAACAGTAAAGCAGATGCAGGAAAAAGCTGAGCTTTAAATATTATGTTATTGACTGTTTTGCATGAAATACAGAAACCTGAACTCTGGCTTTGTCATTTTTTCTATTCCCATTTATTGCTTGAAAGATCAAGCTAATACTTACACAAATGATTCATTAGTGAATTTCACAAGTGGATGAAAACACCCAGAGCAAATAAAGGAATTTATCTGAAAAAGTCATGGAGGAGGAAGAGAAGCAGAGAGAGAGACAGAGCAGAACAGTTTTAAACAGAAGCAATCCAGTGACTTTTTGTATTACTTCTGTAGAATTAAAATTCATTTTCAATATTTTGCCAAAAAAAAAAAAAAAAGAGAAGGTCTATATCCAAGCATCAGAAAGGCTTAAATATGCGTCATATTTGACTATTAGTTCTTCTCTAGCAGAAGAGAAAAAGAATGAACATCCATGAGAGAACAATAGAAAAGTAAGTCAAGAGAAAATGTTTAAACCCCCTCAAAAACCTTTCAGAGAACATCACAGTCTAGTCACAGCATTTTTAACCAACACCAGCATTTTGAGAGGCTTATATACAAACCAGGATCAATAAACAGTATTCTTTGGGGGCACACAGAATTGAGACAGGTTAAAAGCAGCCTGATGACAAAGTGGAGTTGACTTGGAAGGTTTGGTGGGTTTCCCATTCAATTTCTTCAAGACCTTAATTTCTAATTAATCTGAAAAGTCAAGCCTAAGTGAACTTCAGAATTCAACATGTTGATTCTACCTCAAATGCATAGGTTGAAAAAACCCTAAACACTGGCCAACCTACTTTGAGTTATAATCTCATCAGGTGGTACACACCACACTGTATCCATATTTTTTAATGAAATTATTAGAAAAGGTGTTTTTCATCCAGGTGCAATGTCATAAATCTCCATTTTAACAGAAGAAAAGAAGTTTAGTTTCATCCTTAATTAAACACATCTTTGGTATAGCTTTCATCAAAAATGTTTTTGTTTCCCAAAATTTTATAAAGAGAACACCTTCCATGTAGGAATACTTCCCCCCATCTGCTGTTCTTTATAAAGTGAAGGAGAGGAAATAAAATATTGCTTGACCTGTGACCACCTTTGGATAAAGCTTTCTGGCACAAAAATCCTGGTGCCTGAAGGCATGCTTTTCACTGTTCTCTCATTTAGGAGCAGACATGATGTAGCGTTACTTCTAAGGCAGACTCAGGACTCTATTCATAAAGTCTGCAATCAAGATGCATTCATTACACAGTTTTCATGCAAAATGTTAAATTGGATGGCATACCTATTCTTCAGTCTTAAAAAGGAAATAAATAAACACAAATTTTGTTGATAGAGGAAATCCCTTCAGTTTTGGGGGATACAGCAGTTGCAGTGATATCTAGAAATAACATCTGTGCCATGAAGTTGGCTTCTCTGTTTTTCTCTCTGAAAAGAAATTAAATACTGCTCTCTGTCTAGGACAATGGGTTTAGTACACCTCCTCTTTTGGCTTCCTCTTCTTGTTTTCTCCAGCTGTGTATCATGAACACTTTACATAATTGGTCATACTCCTTCTATTCAGTGAAGAGAATATATAGGTCTACTTCCTCTCAACTCAAATCCTGATTAAGAAAAGCATCAAGAAGAAGGCTTGCTTAGCATTATTTAGCAGTCTTTTATATGTATTAAAATGTTTAATCTATCACACATGAACCCAAAAGGAACTTTGATCTCTGAGTTTCTTGCACCTTGCCTTCCTCCCTAACATTCCTTCCTTGTTCATTCTGCTGTCCATGCCAAACCTGAAGAGATGTATTTGTACATGATTTTAGAAGGAAGGCAGTGATAAGAGAAGGGGGTCAATTTACTTCAGTGTCAGACAAGGAGATAAACTTTGTTTACATCCCTGTTCCCTGGAAAGATCTTGAGATTACTTAGATTATGTCTGGACAGTGCTTTGAACATTTAGAAGAGCCATGCATTATTATGAATAGTCTCCCTTTTCTTTTTAATCCTCTGTTTTCCAAATACATACAGGCAGCCAAAATACAGAGTTGAGTATGTCAGCAATGCTGGTATAAATCCCTGGCATCACACATCAGTATGTCCTTTCATGTGAAATTAAACCTCCTCTTTGAGCATTACTTGAAACAAAAGATGAGCACCAGGACAGCCAAAGGAAAAACAGAAAATGAGAAGAGAGGAGATTGGAATAGATTGGACTGAGTTAACCTGTCTGCTCAACTCTAACCAAAGGACAGATGAAGAAAAACATTTTCTGCTCAGCCACATTTCTCTGTTAGCCACAAAATATCCCATGAAGCTTACCAGCAGGCCCTGACCAATTGCATGCAAAGTTTGATACTCATCATTCATTGCATGCAGTTTCTATAGGATGACTTCCACTTAAAAATCCAGCATTAAAATATTCTGTGGCTTGCCCTTGTTTAGCTCTCCAGGAGTAAGCTCAGAGAAATAATATTTTTTCTGAATTTCCTATACACAAAACCAGATAAAACACTTTTTGTATACTGAGTTTTGCAGTATTTAAGTCAGCATTGATGGTAAAGCAGCTTGAAATTTCAAACTAAAAAGTCTTAGAGAAACATTACCAATATTAAAGTAAAATACTCAATTTATTATTGGTTTTAATGAAATGTTGTTCTGAATTCTACACCCATTAACATGTAAACTGCTTTGACTAGAGTGTAGTGCTGTTTCCAATTACAACTAGCTGGTTTATCCATTATGTAGGCTAGAGTTATGGTAACACTTTCACTTATCTTAATGACCCACCCATTTTGCAAAGTCAATAAAGTACTGATAGTCCTCAATTATAGTCTAGTTCTAGGACTGAAATGGACCTCCCTGTTCATGCAATTTTGCCACAAACAGTATTTCTATACAATTATCATATAGTCCCTTTCTTAATTCCTCACTCTGCCTACTAGGAAATCTTCTAAGAACTTCACTACTCTGTTAAGAAAGCCTCTATCCAACTTCCAGCTTATGCTTAGGCAATTCATATCCTTTTGTTCTTATGTCAACATCTGCCTTCAGCTTTATAGCTTTTCCCCCACTGGTATGTACCCCGCCCCAGCTGTATCTGTAGAGAATGATCCCATGCACTCCCTGTAAGTCCCTAGGAAATCACCAAAGGATTGCTCAGCTTGTTCGAACAGAAAGAACCACAAAATAAACCTAGCAGCTCTAGAGACCGAAACAGATTTAAGCAGGAAAAACAGTAACTAAGTTTTGATGCATGGGTATTTGGGACCTGCTGGTGCCATAGTCAGCAAAAGACAGTTCACTGAGCAGGGTTTGTCTGACCCTGGCCTGTCTCATTAATATTGAATCTGTTGAACCCCTAAAATACATTTCTCCCTTTTCTGCCAGAGTTTTGACTGGCATAAAGAAACCTCTTCCTGTTGCTGCTGCCTCTGCCTGGGAAGCAGTATCTGCAAGGCAGACAATGCTGCTGGCACTCCAGCAGACTTTCACCAGAATTGTTATGGATTGCTGTCTGCAGCAGTAATTATGTCCTCAGAATAGTATGACATGTCCTAGCTGCATCTTGGTAACCTTTTGGCATCCTCTTGTGCCCAAAAGTGAAATAAAGATGAGCATAGTCAGGATAAATAGCAATGTAATTTTGCACTGAGTGGCTAGGGGGTAGGTAATTTCCCACATGTTTCCCTTCATAAAATCCACAATAAAACCAGACCTTATTAAGCAGAAATGAACCTAGCAGTACTTACAAATAACTTGCATTCTTCCACTGGAGCCCAGCCAGTTACCCTTGGAAAAAATTCCTGTTTACTTTGTAATGAATGTGAGAGACACACAGTCTGCCAGAAGCTGTTACGACAGTAAAAACACAGCCAGAGGCTGTCACAAATGGGCAAATGACAGAGAAAGTTAATTTGTTAACTTCAAGGACAAAGATTAAAATAATATCTATTTGGTAAAAAGTTATTTGCTTTATCACATAGGGGACTTGAGTTTGCATGAAAGCTATTCTAGTTCAAAGGCAAATTTCAAATACTTCTTCGATAGTTAGGTTGTTTTAAAAATTTTATTAGATTTACAAAGGCAATTTCTTTCCTCCTTGTTCTCAGTTTGGCTGAGATTAATATTTTGCCCTACAACTGCATCTTTCTTCCACAAAGCCTCAGCCAGGATGGTTGCATTAGGAGTTCAGATGCCAATGTCCTAGTTCAAGGCACTTCCTAAAATCTTGGGGAATGATTAGACATGCTTGCTCTTCTGGCTCTTTAGCAATTTGATTCTGGGTAAGTCCTACATAAATTATGTCCTAAACTGTAATTTTAGAAATCCAAGAAAACATACTGTCAGTAACCATAAGCCTGAATTCTGAGGCCTGATTAAGATGACAAACTCATTTGAGAGCAGAAAGAGGGTAATATGTAGCCTTATGGCTCATGCATTTTTGTACTGTAAGTTTAGATTTATTTCTTTCTGAAGTCCAACAAAGGTGAATGCAGTTTTTAATAATTTTCTATCATTTTGTTTAGAGTATTTGTATTCCTCCTTTCTTGGTAAAGTTTAATGAAAACCGTAAGTTGAACATAAATGCACTTTCTCATGTTCATTTACATTCTTAATTAATTTTTTTGTTTATCTTTTATAAGCAACTTTCATCTTCTCCCAGTAACTAATCAAAGGCTCACAATCTACAGATGTCTGCTGTCTCAAAGCAGTCACATGTACCCCAGCTGTCATAACTTCTTCCTGTCCCTGGTATATTTTTCTATTGTCTATCTCATTCTTTTATTCCTTTGAATCACATTTTCTAGTCATTGTTGTTTTGCTTTATACTTAAGACCAAGATCATGTTTAAGTCTTTTCCTGAACCTGAATCCAAGAATGGTGACCTAATAACCTTGTAATGATAGTAAAAACAGGAGACAATATCACCTCAAAGAGACACTTAAGCATATCTGGCCTTGTCAGAAGCAGGAAATACCGGGAGCTTTACGTAAAAGATTTCTAACCTAAATTTGCATACCCAAGGGATTGGAATGGCTTGAATATTATTCAGATAAACATCCAGACTTTGTGGTGATTATCCAAACTCTTTGAGCATCTGGAAGTTTGAGGTTCACTCATCAGCATTATCTCAAATGCATCCCCAAACCAGCTTACACCTTGAAAGAGTCCTAAAACTCACCAATATTAATTGATCAAAACAAAGAAGCCTTTGAATTTAAGTGGTCTTTCTCCATCTGTTTCATAACATTTCAACTTTGAAATCTGTTCAGCATAGTGCATCAAAGAAAGCTTTCAGGCTGCTATGGGCAGACCCCTGTTGTTTTTGGTAAAATTACTCAAAATTATCAAAAAAGAAAGCTATTTTCAGATCTGGTTAGTAAACGTACCTTGATGAAGGTTCTCTGCAGCCAGCCTGGGAATTCAGGGGAGAATGGAAGTTGGAGGTACATATAAATGCACTAATTGTGCTCTGTAATAAGAGGGTGAAGGAAAATGCACTGTCTCCAGCTTCTTACTAAAAAAAAAATCTAGACTAGCCTGAATTTCCATTCTGTCTCAACAACCAATTCACAAAGATTGGTTTTTTATCTTTTAGAGGACAAAAATCTAGACATGTACAAACTCAAGTCTACCTCAAGTTAACTCTATTAGCAAGGGATTCACACATTTTCTCTGAGAACTTGCTCTTTTCTTTCAGCTTGCCAGTAATAATGCTCATAAACCTCATGTTTCACCCCCAAACCATAGATATACCGACTGATCTATTTATTCCCACATATTTCATGGGCTTCAGATAAGGCTTTTTGCATCTTCTAGGCACTGTTTAAAGGCCCAAACTGGCAAATCTGAATGAAAATTGCTTAACTCTGGAGTATCTCTTGCCTGCTAATGCTTTAAATGAGCTAAAAGCAATCAGCAGCACTGCCTCATCAAAACCTCAAGAACTGCATGTCTGACCAAACCTGTGTTTGTTTTTCTCCAGTCACAGAAATTGGTCTCCTAGGGAATATTGACTCTGCCTTCACACCCTACTTGCCTTTCCTTGCAGGCATGACAGCACTGCTACTAAATCATGAACATGGTGGTTGCAAAAAGGTACTCTCCTCCTACTGTGATTTCTTTCCCACACTGGAATCTCCTAATGTCATTCAGAACACACAAACTGTACATCATGACACATTACCTCTCATATCTCACAGATCAGTGACAACCCTTATATTACCCTAATTACAGTTATGCCACTTTCTAGTATCTTTAGAAAGAAACTGCATTTATAATTTTCCAAAGGTTGGATTTTATACACCAGCCCTGGTGGATTTAATATTTTCCCAAAGATGCTTGACGAAAACAACACACACTATTTATAGAAAAACTCTTACAGGATTTTAACAGGCTATCACGCGAAGCCACTGTTTTGCTTTCTTATTTGTTGTCCCTATGGAACTATAACGCCCTACTCTAAACTGTTTGTTCACGTCTATTCATATGGAGCAATGAATTTCAAGACACTGCAGGCTGGCTGCTAGTGCCAAAATGCTGTAAGGACCTTTACAGGCATTTGAAATATATTTACTTCAAATGAAAGAATTAATGAAGATCATGGAAATGATCTTCAACCTCTGTATTTCCAATGACCAGTTTTCCCCCCAGATAACACATAATGATTTATTAAACTACGTGTTAGCTTTATAATAGAAATCTGTAATGCAATGCAGTGAGACATAAAATCTTCCAGATGTATGTACTGCTTCCAACACAAGGACTCTTTGAAGTACCAAACACCCTTGGCACTCAATCCTACTGTCCTGCACTGGTGTAGCACCATTTGAGATAATACAAGTTCCCCCAGACTTTCTCCATGCCCAGTAATTGCATACCAACTCCAACACAAAGAGAACTACTAGCACTACATCTGTACTAGCTGAAGAAAACATTTGCTTGCACAGACTTTCATCACTTCTGACAACTCCCTGAGCTGCAGATCCACTGTAAATCCACTATGTTAGTGGCTTTACATGAATATGGACATTGTAGGAAATTAATACAGAAAACAAGAAGTGCACTATGACAATGCATCTAAACACATGAAAAAGACTTTCAGATCAGCAATTATAATATCGTAATATGCAAACTTATAATCTTATTTCACTTCTTAAGTGTATCTTGAAGTTTTGTGCCACATTATCTATATTGATACTACTTACTCTGCCTATCCATATTGACCCCACCTTGATCTATATTACCAGACCTTTTATTTAAAGACATGAAGTATGTATTATATCCCAATTGCTTAAAGAGTCTTGTCATGCTTGAGAGTAGTCAAAAAAGTCAACTTGAGAGGCTGATGGAGTCTCCATGCTTGGAAATATTAAGAACTCAACTGAACCTTATCTAAGCTCACCTTGTTTTGACGAGATGACCTCCAGAGATCCTTTCAATTTGAAATTTTCATAGGATCATTCAAGTTGGAAGGGATCTTGGGATGTCCAAGCTCCTATTCAAAGCAGGGTGAGCTCTGAGGTCAGACCAGACTGTTTGGGGCTTTGAAAATATCAAAACTGAGACTGAACAACATCCAAGGTTTGATTATTCTCATGTTGGAAAAGTTATTCCTTATATCCAGTCTGCACCTCTCATGTTTAAGTTGTGCTCCTCCCACCCTGCGCTTCAGTGAAGAACTCCAGTTTCTCAGTAACTTTGTCATAGGTACTGAAGACTGCTGTGACATCCCCCCAAAGCTGTCTCTTCCCCAGGCTGAGCAACCTCTATTTCCTCATCTCCTCCTCACATGGCAAGTGCTCTAGTCCTGAGCATCTTGGTGGTTGTCTTCCACTGAACTCACTTCAGCTTACAGTCTTTCCTGTACTAGAAACCCCAAACTGGACACAGTATCTGGATGTGATACACTCAGTGCTGAGAAGAGAGAGGATGATCCCCACCTTTATCTGCTGACCATGCCCCTGTTCATGATGCTGCCCTCAATGCTGCTGGTCCACTATGGGCTACCTCTGATGCCCCCAGGCTCCAGCACCTTTCCTGTAGAGCTGTCCAGCCATGCAGACTCAGACTGGATTGCTGCCAAAGACTGCTTTCCCAGGGGCAGGGCTTTGTGCTGAACTGAATTCCATAAACTTCTTTTCAGCCCATCCTTCCATGCTGTCTAGCTTGCTCTGACTGGCAGCCCTGCTCTCAGGCTGTCACCTGGTACCCCCAGTTTGATGCCACTTAAAAACTTGATGAGACCTGCTTTCCATAGCTTCCCGCAGGACATTGATAAAGCTCTGCTCATGACAGATCCAATGGCACATATCTGTGGAACTCTACTTTTTATCAGCCTTTGTGTAAAGAACATCTATTCACTATATCCGTGTGAATCTGATTATCTAACTACTATTACAGATGGATGAACAACCAGTTGGCTAGACTGTAACTCCTATTCTGTGTTTCAATGAACAATTTGCTTTGTCATGTAACATAAAAAAAACATAAAAAAAGTTTCATTTCCTTTTTCAGCATATTCTGGAAGATGCCAGGCAAAGAACATTGTACTTATTCAGATGTGCAAATGTCCTCAGTATGCCCATTCAGTGAAGCAAAAATTCCCAGTACTGATTTCAATAGAAAAATCTCAGTATTGCTTTTGGCAGTATTTAATACAGTTGATGCAGCTGATTTTACACTGTGGTGGTATGGAAGACTTCAACACATTATGATGAAAAATTATTTGCTTAAGAAAATGATACCTACCTAGCCTTTTTTTTTCTTTCTTTTTTTTTTTTTTTTCAGGGAGGGGGGGCTTTATTTGGTGAATCAGTTGGGTTTTTTTTTTAAGATCAGCTGTAAATAGAGTAAGCAGTACTAGAAAAATTGGTGAAAAGCTAAAGAAAAAGGGAACGTCTGTGTCACGACTGCCATATACCCACATAATTTGGTTTATAACCAGCCTCTCAGATATGCTAAGCTGTGAAGGAAAAGAGTAGAAAATGTTTCATCAGCCCGTTTCCCCCAAGACATGTTTATTTTCATCAGAATATCAAACTTGAAAAAAGAGATTGTTTGACTTACCCAGTCAGGTATCAGACTGTGGAGATGTACCATGGAAAGGGAAATCCCCCTTTCCTTTACTTACTTATTAATATATTTGATTAGGCAAGCACCATAGGAATTATTACAATACATTTAATATAATACCATAACACATACAGATAACACATTGTAGAGAAGCAACTCTCTTCCAAGTGAGCAGAATGGGGGTGCTGTTCATGTTCATGGCACACTATTTGAAAGGCTGCTTACCATCCTTAAAAAAATAAACATTTCGTATATATCCAAAGTCAGGTACAAGTCACCTCATATTTAAAACAAAAGTTTTCTTAGTAAATGAGGTTAGAGATTTTGCTGAGGTGATGCTTTGGCTCTAATTTGTTTAAAGGTAGATGTATTTGCATTTCAAAACAACTCATTAAATCTTACATCATTTTGCTACAATTGCAAATACAGAAGACAAGTTTAAAAAGAATTTTATGTGCTGACATCTATTCTAGAGGGATTTTCAATAGCACGAGTTTCATCTCAATAGAAGATGAGCTTCAAATGCCAGACAGTGTCTGCATTTGGTGTTTCCCCTTTCATCCACCTGGTTTCAAATAATATTTTTATCAGGATATGTATGCAGCACCTTACTGTTTCCTATTCTTATTGATACAAACAGTTACAAATACATTCTCGCTGCCAGAGGACAAAGAAATTTGGTGGAGTATCTCAATAGACTCCTGTATAGCTACGGGACACATCTGGTTATTTCCATAACTATCATAAGGCAAAGATTTCATCTATTGTAGATACAGTTACGTTGTATAGAACTTCATAAAAGTGCTCTATGCCAGCCAAGGGGACTCAGAGCTTGACACTATCCCGTAGTTGTGTGATCACAAACTTGGTACACCAACCTTGATTCTCAGGTACAAAGAGATCAGAGAGACTCAAACAAAACTCCTACACCCACAAATGAGCTTCTCTGTGTTTTGCTAGAAGTAGTGTGTGAGAGTATGCAAAATAATGTGCTTGTGAACATTTTGCACTTGCAAATCCAGCCCAGCAGAAGAGCCAACTTTTGATTTCAAGTAGTGGAGCTCTTTTGTAGTGCACATATCTATGTTCCTCCAGGTCTTGGAGCCACACTTCCAGATTTGCCTTTGTTCCTGCTAGGAGTTCTTTGTGCTTTGGGCCCTTTGTCCAGCCTTTGCTAACAGCCTTATTTCCACTCCAGAAGAATAGTAAGAATCAGATTTTGGTATTCAAAGGCTGAATGTTTCTACCATAAGATGTGGAGAGGGAGGTGGTATGGAAAACCAGACAGAAAGACTTAAGAGTTGGACTACTGATCCTGCTACCAGGAGTAGATACAAAAGTGGAGGAAGATCCTGCCCTGTCACCCCACTCCCTTCCTTCCAGTGCAGCAGCCTTCCTGTAAATAAACCAGCAAGGCCATACCACTCATGCAGCTTATAGTCAGCTGCTGCCCTAAATGATGAAATACTTCTCCCGTGTTGGCCGATGAGAAAATGAACAAGAGTTGGCAGTGTGCACTTGCAGCTCAGAAAGCCAACCGTACCCTGAGCTGCATCAAAAGGAGTGTGACCAGCAGGTCAAAGGAGGTGATCATGCCCCTCTGTCGTGGTTTAAGCCAGTTGGCTCACCCCCTCACTCCCCTCTCTTTCTTTCCCCAGTCCCGGGGGGGATGGAGAGGGGAATCAAAAGAATGCAACTCGCACAGGTTGAGATAAGAACAGTTTAGTAACTAAGGTATAACACAAATCACTACTGCTACCACCAGTAACAATACAAGAGAAATACAAGGAAAGAGAATATAACCGCTCACCAAGCCCAACCCAGCCAGTACACCCCCCCAGCAGCAAACCCCCCACTGCACCACCACACCCTTCTGGGTCTCTCCTCTCCATTTTCACATCCTGGACATGACATGCTGTGGTATGGGATAACCTGTTTTGTCAGTTTGGGTCAGGTGTCTTGTCTCTACTTCCTCCCGGCTCCCCTCCTCCCTGGCATAGCATGAGACTCAGAAAGTCCTTGGCCGGACCAAAACACTACCAAGCAGTAACTGAAAACATTGGTGTTATCAGCACAGCTCCAAGGCCCAAAAATCAAAAACACAGTGCTGCACCAGCTACCAAGAAAGAGAAAAATGACTGCTGAACCCATGACACCCTCTACTCTGCTCTTGTGAGACCTCACTTGGAGTCTTGTGTGCAGTTCTGGTGTCCTCAACATAAAAAGGATTTATGGCATCTTAGAGTGAAGTGTTGGGGAGAAAAAAAACCTAGATACAAATAACTGAAATGAAAAGCAACAGGACATTTCAAGGCCTTGATGATTCTGCAAGAAGGCTTGGAATTCCCTTCTTTTGTTTTTAAACACTTACTAAAAATAGAACTAATAATAGCTAAAAGTAAGGATATCAGGGCAACTAGGATATGCAGACAGCCCTCATTGGTCTAATACTCTCATTTGGTCTTCAGAAAGTGTAGGAATAGGAATGTGCAAACTATAAATTGCAAAGCCAGCATCTGCATATGTTCATTCAAGATTCCTTATTGTTCTGTTATTCAGCCAGACATGAGGCGCTTTTTTATTTATCATTTGTATGTATTCAGGCAAACTGGCTGGTATTAGCACGTTTGGAGGATGGCTGTTTTTCAGAGAGGTGTTGGCATATTTCTGTTTTGGTTTTAAGGGATCAGTTGTTTGGGACCACACTTAAAAATTTAAAACCCACCAAAAAAATTTTTTTTTTTTTTTTTTTTTTTTTTTTTTTTTTTTTTTTTTGGTGGGGGGGCTTCTTCTGTTTTTGTTTGTTTTTTTTTTTCAAATTATCCTCAGGGAAAAATAACAGTCTTGGCCATTGTACAATTTTAAGAGTTATAGCCTTACTTCTGCCAGCACTTTCACCCATGACTTACACTAACTATATACAATTCCACAACCCTCAAGGTGCAGTTCACCACTTCAAAATGATCAGATGTTTCCTTATAGCTTCCAGACCAAAAGAAGGCAGTGTTTCAGAGCATGTACGGTGTAATACAAAGAGGATAGTTAGTGCTACAGAAATAGTCTTCAGAGCATGTAGATTCATGTTAAAGAGTACAGCAATGCTCCATAATGCTCTAGGTCATTATAGACAAAGATGTGCTGCATTTTAATTTCACAATCCATGACAAATACCTAACCGACACTCTCTAGGAGGATACTGCAAATACAGAGACAAAAGTGGATGAATCATGCTCTAGTCCTCCCCTAAAACAAAGTGATATGCATTATTATTAGGAGATGTACTAAATAACCTAGATCTGCCAAAAATACATATTCAGGTATGTCTCTATCTCATCTCAAGAAAATGATACCCTAAAACTATGAAAAATTGTACTGATTTCCCCTAGAGAATAAACATACACATTCATTAACACTGTACTTGTAACCTCAAGAGAAAGAGGTCTGGGTGACACTGGTGCAGCTCTGACTTAGGCTATCTCCTTCCTTTTCTGTAAAAACACTATTATAAGCACTATGCTAGTAAAATCCTCTTGAGTTATCTGCACAAATCTCCTTATTTGTCATTAGGTAACTAGAAGTAGAGAAGCAGACCACCAGGACATTACTTAAACTGACATCCAAGCAAATAACTCAGAAACAGGGTACTTCATAGATAGGCGGAGCTTGGCTTAAGGTCATCAGAAAGCCAACACAGCCCAAGGAGTGATAGCACTTTTGAGACCATTGCAAACTGACATCTCGCACTCCTTCACACTGATACAGTGCTAAAATCCAAGGGCTCAAAGACACACCTTAAGCCATCATTACTCGGCTTTTGGCTCACAAAACCTTAGAAAACGGCAGCAGAATACGGTAAATTTCTCAAGACAAACACTGGGGGAGGTAGAAGGAACCAAGTATATCTCCCAAGGTTTTACACATTTCACATATACAGCAGTTTTGCAGTAAAGTTATTATTTTGTAAAAGTAATCAGGTTGATCACCTAAGTGCTAATCTCTTTATCAAACTCCTTTCCACAACCAGACTATAGTGGAATACAAAGCCTGTGTAATTGCAAGATATTGAGAAAGACAGCCTATTTCCACCCTGACAAAGTTGCTCTGAAGTGTTGGCTATGCTATGCGCCAGGCCTGTCTACTAGCTTTCAGGAAGATGAAGTCTGTCTCTTCCAGTTGTGTGTCACAACACCCTCCTCCTCACATTCTTATAACACCCCATTGTTAATACATCTTGTAGCTACTGCAGTCTCTCTGGCTTTTTGCCTCCTCCCAGCTTTTTGAACACAGAATCTTAATTTGCATTGAAAAAAAGTTATTGTGGCCTCACTTTTGGACACGGGTTTGAAAATAACAACATAGAAAGGCACCAGAATTACATTGTTGTTGACTTAGCAGCCATAACAGCTATCACCAAGAGGATGTAGAAGTCCTCCTTCATGCAGGGAATAAGCACAAGCTGATTTCTGAGCTATGCATTGTGACTGCACCTGAAAGAAGGTATTTTCCTACGGACACCGTTTTCTTTAAAAAGGGAAATGTTAATAAGTGTGACATTAATGTGAGGTTATAATAGGTGTGCTATTTACCCACGACTTAAACCAATTTAAATTCTGTGCTGCGAATAAGTCATGTACCCATCTTTCCCAATTCATGCCCTCAGAGCTGGCCTGGGTCTGCTAATTAACAGAGAAAAAAGTATATACAAATTGCTTTCTAGTCAGAACTCCCTCATCTGTCTGGCAGTGAAGTCACAGTGCTACTGACTCAACAAGAGGCATGGCTAGCAATTTCAGAGAGAGCAAACATTTATTAAGATATTTGTATGAATGTGTGTTCAGTGCATCCCAGAAGGTAAGTGACTTATTCTGCTTGAACTTCACTTGAAGAGCCCAAAAAGAATCCCTTAGGCCCCTTCCCCTGAAGAGGAACCCAGAAAAAAAAACCAACGTGCATTACTGAAGACCAGCATTAATGCTTGAACATGCCATTTGGAGATACAGAGCCAGAGAGCTTCCGGAACTAAGAAACATGAGTGATGTGAACTAGACAGCTAGGTGGGAGGAGAGGCCTTTGACCGTAGGCATGAAAGAGCTATAAACAGAGTATGCCAGGAGAGAAAAATGTATGAAACTGGGCCCAGCAAAGATAGAGCATACTGGATAGAAAAGTACTGTCCATGTAAGGGTGTACCCCATTCCTCCCACACAGCCTAATCGATTTACTCAGTCTTTGAGAACAGATAATTCAATTTGAAACTGGGTTTTACCTGTCATGGACTGAAATAATCCACTCAAGCAACTAAACCATATTTTATATTCTGTGCAGTTCTATTCCTTTTGTATTCTATAACATGTCTTAGGACCTCTTATAGAAGCCCAGATTTGAGAGCAATGCAACCACAGCCCTGTATCCCCAGAAAATAAGTTTACAACATTTCCTAGCATATACAGTGAATATTATTGCCAGCACTGTGAAGTCTGCTTTCTGAAACTTTAGGGGAAAAAAAAAACAGGCAAGATTTTTTTTTTTCAGACAAAATAGGAAGAAACAAAGGAAACTATAACCACACATGAACAGCCTGAACTTCCTCCTCCTTCCTTAGTACAAGGCTTTGTTTTTTCCCTCACAAATGTTTAGATATTATGAGAGGTCAGGAAGTGAGCTATTAATCTGCTGAATTCTCAGCCTGCTGAAGGTGAAGTAACTTACTGCTCTTCTCTTCATTAGGAAGCAGTAAACACACTTTTTTTTCAAGCTGAGTTTCATGAACTGCAAGAGGTCAGATGCTGAGATCCTGAAGAGGTCCTACTATATAGTCCTACTGATCTTAGTAGCTAACCTCCAACTGATATCACTGGAGAAGGACTGTATTCAAAATACAGTTTTATATTTGCAACTGCCCTTCTTTGCATGAGTAATAGTTAGACTCAGCCAAAGCATCCTTTCACAACAGATAATCTGTAACACCCCAGACTCTGTCTATTCATGCCATTGGGTTAACAAGTCCTCACCTGCATTGGTTTTATCTGAAGGACATGCAGCATTTCAAGTACCAGTACAGTTTCATTTGAAATGGTTAAAAAGAGTTGGCTGGCTCTTCAGAGCCTTCTGCTTTCATTGGTTGTAGAATAATCATGCTGAAAATATTGAGCAATTCACCTACTTGTATATAAAAACTTATTAGAGGTAAATAAATGCAGCAGGCAGGTAAGTAACAGCTTGATTTCATCAACATAACCCTCACCAGGTTACTGAGCTCTTTCGCTTAGAAATTGTATAAGTTTAGCTGGGCCTGATACCCAACTGCAGTTGGGTGGATACATGCCTTGATAAAAAGCAAGTTCATATGTTAGAACACTCAGCCATTTTTTTTTTGATGCATAGAAATCTTTCATAGAATCATAGAAAAGTTAGGATTGGAAAGGACCTTAAGATCACCTAGTTCCAACTCCCATGCCATGGGCAAGGTCCCCTCACACTTGACCATGTCACCCAAAGTTCTGTCCAACCCGGACTTGAACATCACCAGTGATGGAGCATTCACAACTTCCCTGGGCAACCCATGACAGTGCCTCACCACCCTCACAGGAAAGAACTTCTTATATCTAACCTTAACTTCCCCTGTGTAAGTTTAAACTCATTATCCCTTGTCCTATCTCTGCAGCCTCTGATGAAAAGCCCCTCTCCAACATCCTTGCAGGCTCCCTTCAGATACTGGAAGGCTGCTATGAGGTCTCCACACAGCTTCTCTTTTACAGGATGAACAGCCCCAACTTTTTCAGCCTATCTTCATATGGGAGGTGCTCCAGTCCCCTGGTCATCCTCATGGCCCTCCTCTCCACTTGTTCCACCATTCCCATGTCCTTTTTATGTTGAAGACACTAGAACTGCACACAAGACTCCAAGTGGGGTCACATGAGAGCAGGGTAGAGGGGCAGGATCACCTCCTTCAACCTGCTGGTCACGCTCTTTTTGATGCAGCCCAGGATACAGTTGGCTTTCTGGACTGCAAGCGCACACTACAGCTGGCTCATGTTCATTTTTTCATCAGCCAACACCTCCAAGTCCTTCTATGCAGGGCTGCTCTGAATCTTCTCCGCTCAACCTGCAGCTGTGCAAGGCATTGCCCTGACCCAGGTGCACTTGGCTTGGTTGAAGTTCATAAGGTTGGTATTGGCCCACCTCTCAAGTGTGTCAGGGTCCCTCTGGATAGTCTTAGATAGAGGGGTGTGTGTTAAGGTGAAGGATAGCGTGTGTTTTAGACATGGAGAGAGTGTTAAGTAGGATAATAGTGAATGTTTTAGAGAGGTGTGTGTTAAAGTGAAGGATAACGTGTGTTTTAGGTACAGAGAGGGTGTTAAGTAGGATAATAGTGAATGTTTTAGGTAGAGAGATGTGTGTTAAGGTGAAGGATAACGTGTGTTTTAGATACAGAGAGGGTATTAAGTAGGATAATAGCTAATGTTTTAGGTAGATAGCCTTCCAGGATATTAACTGAACCACACAGATTAGTGTCATCTGCAAACTTGCTGAGGGTGCAGTCAATCCCACTGTCCATGTCACTGACAGATATCAAACAGGTTTGGTACCAACACCAACCCCTGAGGGACACCACTTGTTACCAGACTCCAATTGAACATTGAGGCATTGACCACAACTCTCTGCATTCAGCCATCCTGCCAATTCTTTATCCACCGTGTGGTACATCCATCAAACTGATGTCTCTCCAATTTAGAGACAAAGATGTTGTGTGGGACAGTGTCGACCACTTTGCACAAATCCAAGTAGATGACATCAACTGCTTTGCCCTATCCATCATTTTTGTAGCCCCATCATAGAAGGCCATGTTGGCTGTCATCAACTGCCTTGTTGTTTTTAATATTTTCCAGGAGAATCTGCCCTATAATCCTGCCAGGCACAGAGGTGAGACTGACTGGTCTGCAGTTTCCTGGGTCTTTCATTTTCCCCTTCTTGAAAACGGGGGTTGTATTTCCCTTTTCCTGTTGTCAAATAACATATTTCAACATATTATGAACCAGTATTTCTAATTTTGCATCAGAACAATGGGAGATTGAATTTGCCTACAGCAATTGATGATCCACAGAGATCCTTCTTTATGCAGTGTATGTTTCTGCATTGTCTAAACACAGCGAGAAAAGAGTCTAATGCGACTTCAGACCCCTTTCCCTTTCATTGCTAACCTTGTTTGTGTATCAAAAGGAAGAACACACAACAAGCACCCAATCAGACGGAGCTGAACTGCCTGCAGACAAAAGTAGAAAAGATTGGATATGTAACTTTTTTTGTAGTATAATCATCCTGTCATTTATAATGGATGCACAAGCATAGTTTGGGCTTTTGAAAACCTAAAGCAAAGCTTTATTTCTGTAAATCTCATTGGCTTCAGATTGAATCATTCCTTTCTGTCAGCAGCATAATGCTTAACAATGAAATTTCATGGCCCAAATAGGACTTTGAGGCCTTAATTACACTTTGAAAATAGATTCTTAGTGATGATTTTGTATTCTGGGGTCATATGAGATACAAGAGCCTTAATATAGCTGTAATCCCATAAGGGGTGTGGGAAGGAAGAAACTGAACAACAGATTACACCAAAATTCTATTTTCTTCAGATTCAGGTGAAAAACTTCTGGAGGTCTGAGAGTGGATGAGGCTAAAAGTGTTGGGGGGTGTGGCAAAGGGTACAAAATATCTGGATGTGGAAGAAATTGGTTGGTATATTCTCCAGCCCTAAGGAATTAATTACGCAATCTTCATGAGTGTGCTTCAAGTGGAGAAGCAGTGAAAGCCATGGAGAGTTGGTCATCTTGCTTAGTTGTGAAGCTTGGAGGTGGGGGACATGACACGCAGAGCTTACAAGAAGAGATATTTTGAAGTTCCTCCCTAACGAAAGCGAGCAGTCAGCTCAAAACAAATTAAGGTAATGGATTAAAATATTTTATATAAAAATTTTTGTTTTTCTGCCTGACAAGATTGTTTACAGCTCATAATGCCATATATCAAATTACCTCAAGTATGTGGCTTCATTTTCCTCACAGGATATCAAGAAAGGTGGTCAGCCTTGTTTTACAGAATGGGAATTATGGCGAAAAGAGACCAGATGACATGCCCAGAGTCAAACATGTAGTCTGTGGCAGAGATGGGTAAGGTTCAGAGACCTATCTTTTTTAATGACACAACTGCAAGATCACATTTGTTTTCCTAAATGAAAACCATGTTTCACAGAGATGAGTCTGAGTTGCAGTGCCCAAATTGTGATCAAAGGCTTGGATGCCTGATATCTAGGGCATTAAAAACATTATTTTAGTGTGATTCATTTTAAAGGAAGAGGTCAGTCACCACACGTGGGTCAAGATTTTAATTTTTTTTACTGCATCTGCCTCGAATTGGTCAGGACCCCTTTGTGGTACCATTACCTTCAAAGAGACACAAGCCCTCTGAGAAAATGGTAGCAACCCATATGCATGCTTGTGACCTGGTCATAAGACCTTCTAGAGGTCATAAGGCCTAGGAGCTCATTGGTCACCTATTGCTCGCTGTGCTCGCTTGTTCCTCTTATGTTTGCTCATGCTTGTTACTGATCCAGTTACAGCATGTATGCAACTGTAATTTTAGCCCTGATGAGTTTTTAGGCTCAGCAGAGTAAGAAGGAAGTTCCATCAGCACAGCCACTACAGTATTATCCAGAAGAGGGAGTGCGTAGCATACATACACGTAAATCACTACTTTGCTACACTATGTCCTCACTAAAGAGCAAGGAGGCTGTGCAAATGTCCAGACTCATTTTAGACTGCTACATGATAAGTGCTGCATAGTGTTCAGTGAAATCTCTACTATACAGCTCATCCAACAATGTATCACTCATTTTTGCTGTGTGTTTGAGATTTTTCTTTGATGTTTTTTTAAAAAAGAAAAAATAATAAGAAAAGCTTTTTGGTAAGCTTGTTTTACATATCAACTTGCTAGTCAAAATTAATTTCTCAAGTTATAATTTAGGTAAATTTGGTTCTGTTGAGGTTTAAGCCGTTTAGGCATGTTTTAAGCATGGTTTCCAAGTCCCATACAATTGTTCTTGCTCCCAGAATTGAAAAGTAACTTTTAAAAAATGTTGCAGAATGCAAATTCATTGCTCAGATTCAAGAGTGAAGCTTATAAGTTCACTTGCTGTGAACAGTGGAGTCTTTCCAAGTAGAACTTCCACTTCTGTTTATCTTGCTTTGTAATAACAGACCAAAATAGTACCTAGACAAGTGTTGTAGATGCCCTTGACAATTAAAAATTAGGTCAACCACAAGAACAAAGCCACAGGCAATCACCATGTACAGTAATAACCAGTCAGACCTAGATTATGAAAAGGAAGCAAGAAACGGGCGGGCATATTACAAGAGATGTATAAAATAAACAATTCTGATAATGTTTTCATGTTTTTCTTAATTTCTACATTGACACATGTCCTTTTCCTCCCCCTCAACACACACTGCTCAATTTTCTGTTGAATTACATTCTTTTTATCCTGGACAAGATCTCTGACCTTGGTTTGACTTTCTTTAATTTTGTTTATGTCCTTCTCTCTGGTTAAGAAAATACACCGCCAGACTTAATTTTGAAAGAGGGATTGAAAGGCCATATTAACTTCTTTTTTTTATTCTCCCAATAATCGTGCAGATAGTAATAACAGGATTCTTTAAATTATTATTACCTGGTTTTATGTGCCTTCCTTACCTAACCTTGCTCTCCCTTTTCTTTTTTTTTTTTTTTTTAGTCTTTTACAGATTATCAAGAGCTAGTATTCTGTTGACTTTCGTTATTCATTAAAAATTAAGTTCAAGGTCAATGTAGCCACAACTGATAAATACATGTTGTTGTTATGGTTTTGAAAATAAATAACAGCCATTGTAACATAGTCAGTAAGATTTTGAAAGGAAAATGAAAAAGACTTCCTGCCTTGCGCTCCATTACTAAGCAACTCTATATAAGTGGGTTAAAAAGAAACTGCTGTAATTTAAATTATCAGTACAGCATACTGCTTTATCTTGCCCAACTTGCACATTCTTTCTACAGATGAACCCCAATAGCAAGTTCAAGTAATAACCTCTACTTATATTCAGCAGGGTAAATAACTGAGAAAGTAATCGGTATTAAACTTCAATTGATTAACATTGTTTCAGTTCTGTTATCAATCCCTGAAAAGTTTAAGGCCCAGGTCCAGACCGGATTCACCTGGGCTCTGAATACATGACAGCAGAAGAAGCCTGAGGAAGGCACAGACTGACATGCTGTGCAGCAACAAAGCAGAGGTATCTCTTGTAATGGTTCTCACCACAGAAGCCTTTTTTCTTTAGGAGACTGGGAGAAAAGGCAGGAATGGCTTCTCCTTTCACCCAGTTCTAGTGCACTGAGCAGTTTGCTAGCTCTGCACATAGGCAGACTGGCATTGCAATTTCTGGATGGGTGGCAGAGGGCAGGGAGGTGCCTGCTGGCTGAGAACCTCAAGGTCATCTAACTCCCAGAGGCTTCTCAGGGCAATGACAGCATCCAGGCTGGTGCTGAGCACACAGATGAGTTCTAAGGGATGAGGGACAAAGCACCATGCAAGCGTTATTTAACAGCTCAGGCTCTGCTATCTGATGCAAAAAACTAGCAGAGTATCTATAGAGATCTGGAGAGCAGGAGAAAAACTGACACTCTGTCCATCTGTCTTTTCCGTTTTAAGAGGCCTAAGTCAGAGTATTGAAAGAAGAGACCTTCCAAGATGCTTCTTAGGGGAGAGGCAGTAGATTTTGCTTGCTGATGCAAAGTAATTCTGAGTTGTTTCCATGCAAATACAAAGGTTTTTTCTGCATAAGGATGACTAGGCATACACAACAACTGGCACCAAAATGCTTGGCAAAAATATTAGCTTTTGTTTAGTAGTGTCCAAAGAACTAATAAACCACCTAATTATTGCATTCAAACATAACAGTAAAGTCACCTACAATAGCATTCAGAATATTAGATTTGGCAACTGACTCAACCTTTCACTGCAGTTGCCATGAATGGGATAGGAGTTCAAAGGCTTACCTCCAACAAAGGCTGGAAAAAAATAATCCTCCTTTGTTTATATGTATCAGTTATTCGAGCAAAAGAAGGGGATGGCAGTAAATGACGCCAGTTAAATAACTAGTATCAAAAAGAATGATCATGGGAAGCGGAAAATGATGACAAAAGTAGAACCAAGTGGCACAGACCACTGGAAGCCTGGTATAGAGCAATGAATTACCCCCACCTGACTTTGATTTCCTCAAATGCTAAGGGTCCCTTGTTCCTTTTACTGCCTGTTCCAATGATTGGTTTGTTAATTTTCTAGAAGCTTAGCCTATTTCCAAAAGGAAACAGTTGTTATTTTCATTTTACTTAGCGGCTGAGCTAAGGTTCAGATGAAAATAAAAAAAAAAAATAATAAAACAAACAAACAAACAAACAATCAAAATCCAAACAAAAAAACACCAACCACAAAATAAACCCCTACAAAACCAAAGCAACACAAAACAAAAAACAAACCCAAACATAAAATCTACACCGTGGTGGAATCCAATTCTATTTATTCTGGTTGGAGTCTGTTTCCAACAAGTTTTAAGTCAGTACCAGGTCTTGTTCTGCGCTTTCTCCCAGCCTTGATTACTGCTATCACCTAAGGAAACATTCAAAATCAGCTCCTATTGTTGCTACTGAAAGCATGAGCCTGAATCATTACTAGCGCAGCATTAGACAGCTGCTCACAGGGATACAAAGTTGCTGGAAACAAGCCCACTCAACAGTTACATTGCAAACATCGAAGTAGTTAGATGTAACCCAAATATGATGTAGGCTTGTTTTATAAATCAAACTCTTGCACAACAGGGATTGATTATACTTGAAAAAGTCTTTCCCTGTTGCCTGATTTGATATTCATACAAAATTTGGTCCATGAAGGCAGACCTATTTATAGTTTTCTTCTCCTTTCAATAATCTTAGATATCAATATGAGAACACTCTCATTTATTCTATCTAGTTATACGTGAGTTCTCTTCGTTTTATATGGATGAACTGCAATTAGTTCAGCAAAAGATCAGTGTTGCTACATCCAGGATGAGAGAACCTGGGTCCCTTTACAGTCATCCCTGTGTCTATGTGTTAATGTTTATAATAGCTGTTATAATTACACAGAAATAAAATGCACTATTAATTTGTGTGCAATTATGCATTTCATCTGCTATTTTGAACAAAACGGATGTGAAAAGAAATATGCTAGAGAAGTTACTCCTGACATTTTTAAGGGAGAGGAGACTAATTAAAGTAAATGTACAAACCCTTAGCCATATGAGTAATTCTTTCCCCTGCAAATTATTTTATTGATGTCAGGTGACGTTCCTTGAGTGAGGCAGGATTATTTACATGACCAAGGGCTTGCAGGATTAGGTCCAAACATTATTTCAGAAAGAGTCCTCATAGTTCTCCAAGATTATCTTAATTATTCTGCCCTTTGTAAAGTTCCTTCTCTACTGAAATTCCCTCTGATAAATTTGGTTTCTTCTCTAAATTTCCTATTACCTTTCTACTGGTTTTTAGTTATTGTCTTGCAGTCATAGCGATTGGAACAGTGATCTAATGTTTAGTTCAGCACTATAAGGTAATGCTGTTGCAAGAATACCTTGCACTAACCTCCTGATATGTCTGGGTTTAGTTCATCATTATGAAGGAGCAGAATTTATATACTGTCTCTCACTGAATTCAAACAATGCCAATATATTGCTATTTCCTTTTAACTGCTTGATAAAATATTCCAGTGCCAAATTATTACACCATAAATGCAGAAATCCAGCTTGTACAAAGCTTTAAGGCTTTTAATATGTAAATGACAAAAAAAAAAAAAAGCCTTTTTTTCTTGTATAATTTCAATCATATTTTGTCTTTACAGTAAAAAAAGATGGTCTGTGTTGTAACAGCACTTTATACATCTCAGCAATGTATCATCAAAATAAAGTCACATATCATATTCATTCTTTTTCTACTGACTTTTTAGCTTTGTTCCAATCTTACATTATTTTATTAGGAATATCACTACCACAATCTTAACTCAATAGTGTATATGATTTTTATTATACAGAAAGGAAAAACAACAGATTTTTTACTTTAGAAACTATCTTCTTTGACACTTGTAACAGTGTTGGCCCTTAAGTGTATTAAATTAGTCATCCACTAGAATACTGTAATAGAGTGAACTATATTGAATTGCTTACACTGTGGCACCTTGAACCCTTTCTCTAAAGCAACAGAAGGGAGATAGGTATGTTTTTGTGTTCCCATCTGGACCTGGACATGGGATTCATGGATGTGCATATGTTCATGTGCCTCTGCACTGCATGCTCAAGTGCACAAGTTTTCCAGAAATGGGGCAGGTTTTATTTTTTGTGTCCTAGTCCCAGAACTCAGTTCCCCACTGCCAGGTAAACCTGATGATGAATGATGGAGGAAAACTGAGAGCTCATGCTACTGTGAAAGAGTAGAAGTGTTCCCAGATCCAGTTTTAAAGCAGGGAAACAGGAATTTCTGCTCTGGTGAATCTTGCAGAATATACCTTACATGGCCTTGAAACAGATAAAGCAGCAGAAAATGACCTCTAAGGGGCCATTTTATTTTAAACTTAATACCAAAAAAAAAAAAAAAAAAGATACTGGCATCTCTTACTGATTAAGCCATTATCTGACATTCATTATTCCCCAGGTTCACACAAAAACCAAGGCCTAGTTCAGGTTAGACACAGCTCTTACTGCTTTCCAGAATAGCACTGATTATACGACTGATAAAATTTAAGCTTGCAACAGAGAAACTTACATCAATATATGGAATAGATTTGAACCCCAGTTTGCAGTTTGAAGTAATCTCAGTTATTATGCCATACCTAACACTGTTTCTATATTTAATCTGTATGCACACACTGAGTTTCAGGAAAATTCTACTGTTGTGGGAGAATTAAACTGAAGAGGACTCAGACTCCAGATTTTTGGAGCATCCATTTTGAAGGGATTGTGTTTGTTCTCCAGTTTTTGGCTAATTAATCATTTCCACCATGATCCAAAAGAGCAGTAGATACTACACAATCATAGCAAAGCAAAGAAAGGATGAGCAACAAGGCATTTAATTGCATTTATTGAGAAATTTGTACCTAGAAGGAACTCAGCTGGCACAAACCCTCATCAGTACTAAAATGAGCTTCTAAATCATAAGTTTCCACCATTGCATGACTGGACCCAAGCCTCAGCACAAGCAGGAGGAAAACCATTCTCAGCTTAGAGCCCATTTTCATATCACCTGGATTCCCTGTGTAGTTTCAGGCTAACTTGTCCTTAAACTAGATGCCTATGGGGTAATTTTTTGCCCTGCAGAAGTCACTTCTTGTATACCATTGGTATGTAGGAGTAAATAACGCACATGTTGGCTAATGTCATAGGAATAAAAGGTAGCAACACTTCATCCTTTCACCTGCAACCAAACACACCAACTTCTCTGTTAAATACACAGATGAGCAGAATTAAATATTCAGCACACAGCCTTCTGTGCCAGATAACATATTTCACATGATAACAAGACTCTTTAAAACTAACCCTAGCCAGTTACAGGGAGGTTGCACTGTAACAGCTCAAGAAAATAAAAGGGGTCTAACTGTGAAATTAGGATGCACAGGTAGATGCAAAAGCTAGTTGCCATTGGGTTCAGTGATGATTAGATCCTGATTTTGCTGTTTGTTTGTTTGTATTTTTAAAAAGACTGGTGAACAGTAAAACATTGGATTTATTAATAAAACTAAGATGTATGTATACATATGTCATAGTGAGGAAGATGTTCTTGAAAATGCAAGGCTTTTTAATGGGTTTAGAGCAGGAAAAATTTCATCTTGCACAGAACAGATTATCAAGGATCATAAAACAATTCATGGACAGATGATGGGCAGTAGATGCAGAACTCCTGCAAAACAAGCACCTCTGCTGCTGCACAGTCTTCATGCGTTACAATGTAGTTCTCCTATGAATAGTGCAGCACTAGTACTGCTATATTCCCCCAGTGCTTTTCATTACAGAAACACGTTGAAAGTGAGAGCTGAAGTCTTTCTAACGAAGCATACCAGATATGCCTACTTCCCAGGAAAAGCTGCTTTCTCTTGAATTCGTGTCATTCTCATCTTCTCCAGAGATGGATTTTAGTGATAAGAAATTGCTTACATGTCATTGCTTATATTACTTTTATTAAGTCATGGCTTATATTTACACTAACCACTATGAACCCTAAAATGAAAATAGCCAAATGACATTTTGATCAGTCACAGAATAAACCTGCGAAACAGTCAAGAGCAAGTATTCAGGTGTTTCACTTCCAATCTACTCAGCATTTTATTTTATCTTATTTTATTTTACTTCATTTTATTTTATTTTACTTCATTTTATTTTATTTTACTTTATTTTATTATGTTGGATTTGGGTGGTCTGGGGTGGTTTGGTTTTTTTTTTTAAATGTTGGAAGCTGTAATTCTGCCCCAAATGGCAATACACTACATGTGAATGAGAGGGAGGGTGGGGAGAAACACTGAAGATAAATGTGGAAAAAATTTCATAGCACAAGCAGCAAAGTTGAGGTTAATGAGCAATACTGAGTTGTTATGGATTAAAACAACACCACTGCTGATATCTTCAAAACTCAAGAAGGAGTGCAGCAGGCACACCACACGTTTAGGGATACTTATCCCTAATTACAGTAATCCCTAAGTACAGTAATACTGCTTGAGCAGTTGGGCAAACGTTTGCAGTGAGCTATTGTACTCTCTCATGAGCCATTTGTTTATTGTCAGCTTTATCAGATGAATCAATAACCTTCTGTATCAAAGTCTCTAATGTTGATTTGGTTTGTTTTCTTTTTAAAATGCTAAACTGAAACATTTATTCCATTCATCAGGTAATCTTGCAAATTATTAACTGCTATCCATAATAAAATAAATCATCAACAGCAAAACAGATAGGTCTTACCAGGACAAAATCAATCATTTAATAAAATCCCAAGAATTAGACACTATTTCTTTCTGATTTGATTTGCTTGTATTTCTAGTTAGGAAAATGTGATCTCCCAAATGAAAAGCTTTCCCACAGAAGGTCATCAATATCTCATCCTTTAGTTCGTGTCTTTACAAGCTTGAGTTTCTCTGAAAATTTTCAACAGTCTAACTGCAGGAAGAGGGGAGAAGAGCAAGACAACAAATCTCCCAACATCAGTTTCAACTGAATTAGTAATTTCTTCTTAAAGACAACATGGCTTACCAGCATAGTAACCCCATGAGGTATTTCAACACACTGTTCTAATAGAAAGCATCAGACTCTAAAAATATTTTCCTTCTGGGACAAACACAGTCATTTATATCAATATTATATAAGAAAACATTTGCTATGAGAAAAGCATTCACTGTACTATGAATGTAATAAATTATGGCTGGTTGTTTGGAATTCTAGTTTCATTAAGTCCACTAAAATAAATATGCTAACTTGTAATTCACTAGAACAATAGCTATTTGTTCTTTCCCTGTGTCAAGACCTAAAGTCTGTTTCTTTCTGTTTACCTTTTAAAGTAGAAAAGTGCCGGATTGGGAGTTCCCAGGCAGGGCTTTTGATGCTGGTCTCGCTCACTTTACTGAGCTTTTTGGGGACAGTCAGAATTTCTAAAAAGATAAGGCTCCAAACAGGATTTAAGTCAGTGGTAGTTTTGATATTGAATTGTGATCTACATCCAAGTCTCTTTCTTCCTTTCAACCTATAGTAAACGTTCAGAGCAATGTAGAGATATTCCAGCTGCTCCAGCCAATGAGATGGCTTCAATGGGAGCTCGGCTCAGATGCCTCTATACAAATGCCCATAGCATGGGGAACAAACAAGAAGAATTAAAGATGTGTGCATGTCTACAGGGGTATGATATCATAGGCATAACAGAAATATGGTGGGATGGCTCCTATGACTGGTGTGTTGGAGTGGAAGCATACAGGCTCTTTAGGAAAGAGAGGCCCGGTAGGCGGGGAGGGGGAGTTGCTATTTATGTTAGAGATAGGCTGGAGTGTATGGAACTCTGGGGATAGGTGAGCGGTTGACAGAGAGTTTGTGGGTCAGGGTTAAAGAGAGAACAGCGATGGGAGACATTATTGTGGGATCTGTTACAAGACCGCCTGACCAAGAGGACTCTGTGGATGAAGCGCACTATAGACAGATAGGAACAAGCTCATGCTCGCAGGCTCTTGTTCTCATGGGGGACTTCAACCACCCTGATGTCTGTTGGAGGGATAGTATGGCCCGGCATAAGCAATCCAGGAAGTTCCTCAACTGCGTGGAAGACAACTTCCTTCTGCAAGTAACAGGAGCCGACAAGGAGAGGTGCCATGCTTGACCTCGTCCTCGCCAACAGGGAAGGGCTGATTGGAAATGTGACGCTCCAGGGCAGCCTTGATTGCAGTGATCATGAGATGGTCGAATTTGAGATCCTCAGGACAGTGAAAAGAGCGTGTAGCAAGCTCACTGGCCTGGACTTCAAGAGAGCAGACTTTGGTCTCTTCAGGAACCTGCTCAATAAAATTCCATGGGACATAGCCCTAGAGGGCAGGGGGGCCCAAGACTGTTGGTTGATATTCAAGTTGGTTGATATTCAAGAGTGATACATCCCAACTAGAAGGAAGTGCAGGAGGAGGGCGAGGAGACCTCCTTGAATGGATAAGGAGCTGCTGCGGAAAATTCGAAGGAAAAAAGAGGCTTATAAAAGGTGGAAGCAAGGACAGGCGGCCTGGGAAGAATACAGGGATGCTGTCCAGGAAGCTAGGGACCAGGTGAGGAAAGCTAAGGCCCACTTAGAATTAAACTTGACTAGGGATGTGTGGAATAATTAGGAAATGTGGAATTAAACTTATATTTGAAATGCAGCATTGACCACACATAAGGGAAAAATGGACTTTCAGGGCCTCTCAGAGCGAGATGCAGCCACACCTGATATGCCAGGAATGTGCACTCCACAGCTGTTCCTGTGGCAACACAGATGGAGGGTAGAGCGAAGTGGAGATCTCGCAGTTATGCTTTGTCCTAGCCTCAGCACAATATGGGAACTAGGTGGCGCGAGAAACTGATAAGCTGCATACTTGCAACCCTGAGCCAGCACTGTCATCTTTTGACAGAATGCCATCCTCAGTGTGAACTTTGCTTCATTATAATGTCATTATAATGCATTTACATGCTAAAATACACTCCCATCTCCAATGCGATCCCCCTCCAAAATGAGACCACCCCCCTTTGAGAATGCGCTCTGAATTTTCGATGTCATATACCTTTAAATTGAAGCGAGAGAGATTTGCACCAATAACAATAAAGGTATGTATGACTAGAGTCACTCAAGCTCCACCTTGAAGGTGAAAATACTATAAAATGACCCAAGAGAAAGGGGGATATTGGGGAAGATACCATCATGGATGAGTCAAGGAAGATAACATCAAAAGACTCCTGGGACCAGTCGATGGGCTGGACCTGTCTTCTCCCCCCCATAGGGATGCCTGTGGGTAAGACTTGCACTGTATCCAGTGCTTTCCCAGGAAAACTTAGAATCTCTAGAGTTACTTTTACTGTCACCTGTATATTTTAGAGCTATACTGTGTTAACGTTATCAAGCGCTTGTATCCATGTAACTATTATTTGCACGTGCTTTTGCAGACAGTATTTATCACCGGCAATCCATAGAACCTGTATCTGTTGCCTCAAAAAAATCAATTAAAAAAACAGTTTCAATAGCCAATCGCCAATATTGGTAAATCCGGACCAGTAGTGGTTCGATATAAGTGGACGCTGTCTGATTGGTATTCGGAAAAGTAAAGGTCCGATATAAGCGGACACGGTCGGATTGGTAGCCGTAGCTGATTGGACTGGACAGTGTGGTGCACTATCAGTAAATCCAGACCAGTAGAGGTCCGATATAAGCAAACATGGTCGGATTAAAATCAAGACCAGTAGAGGTTCTATATAAGCGAATGCTGTCAGACTGGCAGTTGCATACTGGAGAATAAAGAAAGGGGTTCGCTTGCCCCCCACCCCTTTTTAATGGAACAGGATGCTAAAGATAACAGGAAAGGATTCTATAGGTACATTGCAAATAAAAGACAGGCTTGGGACAACAGCCCTCTCCAGAAGCTATGGGGAGAACTGGCTACCCTGGATTTGGAGAAGGCTGAGCTTCTTAATGACTTATTTCCCTCAGTCTTCACCAGAAAATGCTCTGACCACACCACCCAAGTCTTGGAAGACAGATGCAGGGACAGTGAGAATGAAGACCCTGGGCCCACTGT
>JARCZZ010003572.1:7313-35770 GCA_030323915.1 Brotogeris chrysoptera
AGAAAGGGAAGGATTGGGGCGGGGGGTGGGGGGGGAGGAAAGGATCCCCGGTACCGGGAGCGCTGCCCCGGGGGGGGGCGCGGGGTCGGTACCTGCTGGTAGTCGGTGTCCCGCGGGCGGAAGGCGGCGGGGACGCTCTGCAGGCGCAGCCCGCGGTGGGGCAGGCGGTGCAGCCACGACACCCACCACGGAGCCACGTACCCGGAGCGGGCGGGCGGCATCGCGGGGCCGACACCGCGCTGGGGCCGCCGCCGATGGCGGGGCTTGGGGGGGGGGGGGAAGAACCGAACCGCGGCCGCTCCGCCCCCCCTCGCCACGCCCACCCCCGGATCGTGCTCCGCGCCCGGACCCTCCTATAGGGACACTGCGCGTGGATCGCGCTACGGAGCCTCGCGTCCCGTCACTGCCCTTCTATAGGGGCACCGTACCCATCCCTCCTGCTATAGGGGCCTCGCACACGGTCAGCACCCTTCCGTAGGGGCGCTGCACCCCATCCCCTCCCTGCTACAGGGACACTGCACCCTTTACACAAGCACCACGCTCATCCTCCCTTCTACAGGGGCCTCACACCCCATCGCTGCCCTGCTACATAGACATTGCGCCCCATCACCTCCCTGCTATAGGGGAACCACACTCCCATCCTGTCCCCGCTATAATGACTTGTCCCCCTGTCCAGGAACTATATTGTCCCAAGGCCCACAGCATCGCCCAGGAAGCACCCCCAGCATTCCTGAGCCCCAGAGCAGGGCTGGGGGCTTGGGTCACCAAAGGAACACCCCCCCCCCCCCCAAGTTCGGCTGGGGCCGCAGCGACACAGACACACAGACCCCCCAGTGGGGAACAGCCGGGTTTATTTATCGTAACAAACAACAGTAAAACTCCCATTTATGGGCTCATTTCAGCTCCTTGACGGCCAAACCTGGAGAGGAGACAAACTGCTGGTGAGAAACAGCTCCACTCACATGGAGCCCCACACCCCGGAGCAGGGATACATCTGGGATGGGGCTCCCGGTGTGAGACATCCCCCCTGAGGCACCAGGAGGTACCTGGGGGCAGCGACTGCTTCAGCTTCTCGGCCTTCTCCTTGTCCGTGATGACCAAGGTGTAGAGGTACCGGCTGCAGCGCACCTTGAACTTCACATTGTCCTTGTTCTTCTTGATCTTGACGGCTGCAGGGTCCGGAACAGCTCAGGATGGAGCCAGCTCAGCCCAACTCCCCCTGGCCCCCAGCCCTGCCTGCACTGCAAAACCCCCAATTGAGTGGATTTTGCTGCACCAACAGCCTCTGCTGCATCCAGGGGTACAGCCCCAGGCTCCTCGGAGCCAACAGCTTCATTTTGAGGCTGGCTGTACAGCAACCAACATGAAAAAGTGACTGTATCTCCCATTTCCACACTGCAGCTCCCCAACTCCACACCCAGCGTTCCCCAAAAGCCATTTGATCTGAGCCATTGGCGGGAGCTGCTGAAATCCAAGCGGAACAGCACAGGAATGGCTTTGTGAGGGGCTGTCAGCAGCTCCATCAGCGTTTCAATGCGGAACTTTCCCTCTCACCCACAGCAGCGAGTTAACAAAAGGCTTTCAGTGTGAAAGCACCTCTTCCCTGCGACAGCCACATCCAAATAAGCGAAAGAAGAGGGAGAACTCCTCACACACGGTCAAATACCGAGCAGAGGCACTGCCAGAGCTTCAACCATCAGCATCTTCGGACGCGCAATAGAAGGAAACCCAAGTTTGGGCACGACTCACTTGTCACCCCACCAGCGCCTGACACGCTGCAGTGCTTAGCGGGCTATAGAGGGTCAGCGATGGGGTGATGTGAAATGAGTCTCCACGCCGGGGCTTGGCTGAACCCCCCTGGGTGAACAGCAGCAGCGTAGCCGAGGCAGCGTCACAGCAGTCGCCCTTGGAGAACCCAAGCCCTGGACCCACAGCATCCCCCTGCCCAGCTCGGCCTCCCTCAGGTCAACAGTGAGCAAACCCACTTGAAATCACTGCCACCGCACATCAGCACCGGGCAGCGCTCCCGAGCCAAGGGGCTCCACGGGGACGCGGCCCCCCCCCCCGAGGCCTCGGCAGCCCCGCACTCACACTTGGCGTCCTTCCTCCTGGCTGTCAGAAGGAAATCTTTGATCTCCTCAATCTTGCGGGGCTGCGAAGCAAAGCAGCGGCTCAGCACACACCGAGCACCCCAAACACCCCCCCCCCAGCGCTCACTACGGCCTCTGTGAGCCCCCCCCCCCGCTTCCCCCGGGGTCTCTGCTCCCTGCGGCTCAGGTCTGGGCTCCCACAGGACCGTGACAGCCGTTCCACGGTGCGGGGTGTGCGCTGCCACCCGACCCCTGCTCACCATGGTCCCGGCCGGGCTCGGAGCGCTCCAACCTGCGATAGACACAACCCAAGATGGCGTCGGTCCCACCGATCCCCCCCCTTCAACGGCCGCTCACCGCCGCCATCCCCGCGCCCGCCCAACGGCCATCGGCCACCGCCGGCTCCTCCCGCGTCCCCTCCGCTCCCCCCGCCAGCCGCGGGGCCGCTCGGTCCATCACGGCCGCGGATGGCGGCGGATCCCGCGCACCCCCCCCCCCCCGGGTGCCATACTCACACCTCCCTCCTCAGCGCACAAACCGGAAGTGAGCTCCCGCTTCCGCACACAGAGCTTGAGCCCGCCCCGCTTGGAGCGCCGCTACGGCTCGGGCCGAGGGACAAAAAGCGTCCGAGTCGCGATCGCGGTGGAGAGCGCGGTTCCTGCGATGAGTTGGCGGTGTCTCAGCGCCGTGCCACGGGCAACGGAGGGTGTGCAGGGAGCACCGGGCACCTGTGGGCTCCCGCATCCCTCCGTGCACGGCCGGATGGGCTGTTGCATCCTCCTTGAGCCCCGGCGTCTCTCCGGGGGGATCCCGGAGATGGGGGTCCTGCGCCGGAGTTCCCCCTCCGAGAGATGCTGCGGGCTCGATGTGTCGGGATGCTGGGGCTCGACGTTTAGGGAAGGGGTGTAATGGAACAGCTTTGCCACAAGAGGGAGCTTCAGCCACGCTCAAAGCCCCTCAAACCACCCTAAACCCCTGCAATAGCCATCGGGGGATCGGGGGGGGGGGGGTGGGGGGGGGGTGAGCGAGGGCCCCCATCCTGTCCATGTATCCCATCAATCCCTCTTATCCCGTCCCCATGCCACTGAGCCCTATGTGGGGAACGAGCAGTATATGGGGATGCTGGGGTGCTCCTCGGTGATGCTGCTTTCCGGGCGCTTAAATGGGGTCATGGAGTGCAATGGGAATGGTGGGGACAGGAGCCTGCCCATCAGTCCACCCGGGGACCCTCTATTCATGAAGGGACGCCCCAGCTTGGGTCATCACTTGCAGGGGCTGGACCCCATGGGTGATGGGAGCAGTGGCATGGCTTGTCCTGGTCCAGCATTCCCAGGGTGGAGAAAGGGAATTAATGGCTCAGGTGTGGCTGCTCTGGCACCCTGACCCAACACCCTGTGCCCATCACTGCATCCCACAGCGCTTCCAGTATCCCACTGAGACCTCTGGGACACAGTTGGGGCGGGATCTGTGGGGCTCGCGCGGAGGATGAAGCATTTCGGATGGCTTGCTTCCCCTTCGCCACCCGATGAGTTTCTAATTGTGTGATTTACTTATCTGAGGGGAAGGGGCTGATCCACCCGGCTGCCTTTTAATTGCTTCAAAACTTGAGCAGTTTTTCACGTTTCGAGGCGTGCTGAACGGCACAATTAAACCACCACCAACGTAAATCAACAGCCGGGAGTGACGCCGGCTCCTTCGTGTCATAATGAAACCAAACCCGCATGAAAAGTGCCCATTCCAGCACCAATGCTGAATACTGATGCTTTTAACCCGAAGTACAGCGTGGCCTCGCTCTGGGAGCCTGATATGGGCAGTGTGGGTCATACCCCACATCCCTGCCCCCCCTTCCCCCTCAGCAGCATCCTTCCCTCTCCTCCCTGGAACGGATTCTCTTTCACTGTATTACCATTATTTAAAGCCTGGTGGGTGTCTAAATCAACACCAAATAATTCATGGGAGTCATTTGCTCCTCAAAGACGGGATCGTTTTACAACCGGCTTTAAATTAAAATCAAAAGCAAATAAACCCAGCCCCAAACCCCATCGCGCTCTGAAACTGAGGCTTTTAAAACACATCAAACGTGTTTCCTCCCTGCCTCCCACCGGCCCGGCTCCGCTGCTTGATGAAATTCAATTAGCAGCCTTAATTCACCCGCTGAACACCAGCTCGAGGTATTAAACCCCTTCTCTGGTTGTGCTTGGGAAGCGCAGGGCCAGGATGGCGGTTGTGTTTAACCCTATGGTTTGGGGGCATCATCAACCCCTTACCCCGTTTGGGAAAGTAGCCTTCCTCCTCCTCCTCTTCCTCTGTGAGGATGCTCCTGTGAGGCGGATGTTGATGGAGACACGTGGAAGAGAACCAGGAT
Source organism: Brotogeris chrysoptera (assembly GCA_030323915.1). Taxonomy (NCBI): domain Eukaryota; kingdom Metazoa; phylum Chordata; class Aves; order Psittaciformes; family Psittacidae; genus Brotogeris; species Brotogeris chrysoptera. The sequence continues at coordinate 11,769 of JARCZZ010003572.1, forward strand.
GCTGGATCCCCAAACATCACCAGGACCCCTGGGTGCTCCCCGCTGAGCTTGTTGGGGTGATGCCCCCCCAGGGCCCTTGGGGACAATGGGGCCTGGGTCGACACGGGTGGCATCCCCCCCCCCTCCCCGGCAGCTCGCACAGGGCGTTATTTGCAGCAGCGGTTGGCAGCAGGCGATTAGATGCTATCACCTTATCAGCAGCAGCAGCTCTGGGGGCTGTGGGAGGGGGGAGACAATACGGGGTGGATGGGAACCAGCAAGGGATGAAAACCCGATGCGGTTTTTCTCTCTTCCCCTCTCAAAGGCCTGATCTGGCGTTAAATGAGCGCTGAGGATAATCTGCTGCTGGCTCCATCCCTCGGCGCTGCTCTGTGACCTCCCTGGGGCACAGTTGGGGCTCACCGCGGTGTGTGCGTGCCAGGGCAGACCTGGTTTCATTGTGCATGATGACACCACCCTTCAGTGTTTTCCCTGCTACAGGGAGGGGAACCACAGCTTGGCTGTGTATCGGGGTGAGCTCCGAGCTATGGGACCAGTCCCAGCCCCACCAAGTGTTTGCTGCAGGCCTGGGACAGCAGGAGTGGTGTCCCTGCAGCAGCATTTGGTGCCCGCTGCCTGGACACCCCTGCCTTTGCATCCTCACCTGCAGCGCACCTCGATGGAATCCGAATATCTCCTCTTCTTCCCATCCTCTGGCATGCCCTGGAGACCTGGAAGCACCCTGCCCACCCAGAGTGCTGGTGGTTTCCTTCTCTTGCTCTTCCCTGGGGACACAGCTGTCTCCTGCTCATGGTCCCCATGCAGCACCCCCAGATGTTTGCTCTTAATGATGCTGGAGTGCTGCTGATGTCTCCTTCACCCACGGTTTATGCATCCCACGGGTTAGAGAATGGGAGGCATTGACCAACCTTGGGGACACGATGTGGTACTTGTGTGGCAGGAGGTGTGTCCACAGAGGTACATAGTGTCCCTGGGGAGCCTGCAGGAGCCCCACTTTGTGGCTGTGCCCCACAGCTCCTGAACCCAAATTTGGGCCATGATGTGTGTGTCCAAGAGGTGGAAAGCTGAGATGAGCACACCCGGGATGTGCATGGTTGAGATGTACCCATCTGGGATGCTCATGGCTGGGATGCGCATGTTTGGGATGTGTGTAGCTGAGACAAACACGTCTGAGACACGCAACGTGGAGCCATGGACACACCTCACGTGCTGTGTGCCCAAGCAGTGCATGCTCGATCCATGTGTACACGCGTGCGCTGCAGACATGCACAGGGAGCAGCACATCCCCAGGCTGCACAGCCCCCAGCCCCAGCCACCATCCATCCCTTGTTTTCCTTGTGGAATTGCGTTTGGTTCCTCCCAACCTTGGGAAGGTGACGTGGCAGAGGTGGGAGCTGGCACAGTTAACGGGAGGCACTGAAAGGACACATTCCCAGGGAGATTCCCCCATTCAGGGAACAAACTGCAGCAGGAATGGATTTTTTCCCCGCTGCCTGGAGTTTCTCCCTCTGGTGCAGAGGAGCGAGGCCCTGCATGGCGATTGCCTGCTCCGAGCGTGGCTGCGGTCGCTGGATGCGCTCATTATTAACAGGGACAGGAACCTCTTTCCAATCACTCTGTATTTTCTTTCTTCCCTCCCTTCACTCTCATTCTTCCTTTCTCCAATCTTAAGAAAGGGCCCTGGCAGCGCTGCTGCCGAGCGCTGATCAATTCACTCCTAATGGCAGCTCCCATGCCCTCGCATTCATCAGCACGGCTCTTAAAGAGCATCCGAAGCTCCACAGGCGACTTGAGGGGGGGGGGGGCAAAAAAAGCCCATTTGGAGGCGAGATGATATTTTCTCCATCTCTTCCCCTTTTGTTCTTTATCTGCTGAGGACAAAGGCAGGCGCAGGCTCGAGGTGGGGACCAGCAGCGGAGGGAGACGGAATCCCAAGAAACAAAAGAGCTGCTTTCTTGGATATGCCCTGGAAAGGGAGGAGGAAACTTGGGGATGGGGAACACACGGGGCTGGGGGTGAAGCTGGTGGGGGTTCAGTTCATGGGCAGCATCGCGGCGTGGCCGGAGCAGGGAAAAGGGGAATAAACGCAGTGGGAAGTATCCTTCAGGCGTTGGGAGTTGTTTGAAGCTCTTGAATGTATGTTCCTTTTAATTAGGGCTGGGCCGGATCCTGCCCTGTGCAGCAGTCACACGGGAGCCAGGATCAGCATCTCCTGGCTCTTGTGCTGCTGCTGGTTTGGGTGTTTAATGCGTTGGGGTGATGCTGCAGCAAAGCCATGTAATATCCAGGTCCCATCCACTCCGCATCCCTCCTTGGACGGGAGCAATAACCAAGGGGGTAAAAATCAGCCAAGAGATGCAGAGCAGAAGGTGGTGGGGTCCCCATCCGCAGCCCATGCCCACCAGCACTGTGTCTGGCCGCCCCTGTAATGAATTGCTCCGGTCTCAGCATCCCACATGGCAGCATGAGTGATCCCAGCAGCACTGCAGAAGCAGAGCCCGTTATTTTAGGGTGCGTTTCCATCCCAAAGCAGGCAGCTCTGGGCTCCTGCCTGCAAATTGCAGCCACCAAACAGCAGCAATAACCCACCGGCTCCAAAGAGGACACTTGGCAGGGACACAGTGACTCTAAGGGCCGTGGTGTTTGGAGATGCCAAGGGATGCTCCTTTCTTTCCTCCTCGCTGTATGCCCATGTGAGTGCCGGGGGAAGCTGGTGATGCTGATGGTGTTCCTGCTGTTGGGGTACCTGTGTGATGGCATTTATCTGGTGGAGTGGGCACTGATGTTCTCCACGGCACATACTCCGTGGTATACACTCCATGGTGCATGGTCCATGGCCCGGGATGCTGGCGCAGGCAGAACCAGGTGCTCTGCAGAGGAAGGAACAGCAGCTGCATCTCCAAAGGGGCTTTTCTGCAACTCATGGGAGATGTGCGGAGAAAAGGGAGAGAACTTCATCTTAATCGTATTTAATCACAGCACAGTCTACCCGTTCAGCCCCCTGGAGCCAGCCTTACCCCTCGAGACCCTCTCCCAGCTGGGCTCTGGGCTCTTCATCTGAAGTTGGAGAGAGAAAAAGGATCTGAGTCACATTATCCAGCCCCATCGCTCCCCTGGGTGTCAGTGTGTGATGGTCTGAGCATGGGGAAGGTTTTGGAGTGGGATTTTGGGGTGATGACCCCCACCCCAGCAGTGGGCACCCTCCTGCATGGGGCAGGACATGCCCAGCTCCCTGCTGGCTGCCCCATCCTGCACCACCCCATAGGCCCTGGTACCTTATCTCGCATGGTACCCGAGCAGCAGGAGCTGAGGTGATGCCGTGATGCTACCCCCCCCTTTGCCCCCATCCACCTCCAAAGGGGATTTGCTGTTTAGGATCACAGGGCAGCATGTGAGCTGCTGTATCATACCCTCTTGTGTCACTGGCCTGTGTCTTGCACTTGTCTTCATGGTGAGCCACTAATAGTGACCCAGCCTGACACAGCACAGCCAGGACCATCACCCCATGGGTGCTGCAAGGAGGGAGGATGCGATGGGTGGGCAAAGGCCCCTGAGCTGGTGGCCATTGTCAGGGCAGTGGTGGCCGTTGGGTAGGTGCCTGACCTGGAGGGGTGGCACCAGTGGTGACAGTGCCGGGGCGAGGGCAGAGCAGCTCCAGCTGAAGTCGGTGTCAGCCTGCAGAGGAAGATTATGGTAATTTTCCTCCCCCCTTATGCATAATTTTCCGAGCCGGCTGCAGCAGAGGCTGGGTGATGGGAATGTCATCTGCGATTCGATTATCTCCTCCTGCCTGCCTGCTCCGCTTGCCTTTTCATTCCTTGTGAAGCCTTCATCAAAACACGGAGATCTAATTAGGACAATTACAGCGTGGGGACAGCAGAAACCCACCCAGCGCCGCACTGCGACCGGCTGCCTCCGCTGGGAGGGGGCACCGGTGCTTATGGGGGGTGTTTTGGGGTGATGGATGGACCCCACGCGCTGTTTCAGGGCTCCTTCATGGTGCTGCTCGTGCCAGGGCGGTGGTGCTGGCTTTGGGGTGCAAAGGGGCGGAAGTGGCCTCAGGTGTGGACATGCCACTGGCTGTGGTGTCCATCGCTGGTGGGTGACCCAGGGGCTGCGTGTGCTGGGGGCAGGTCTGTGTCCCACCTCACCATCCCGGGTCTCAGCCCCTCGCTGGTGGCAGTGCCACCCCTGCTCCCGGCACACCATGCCCCCCCATCTCCTCGCGAGCCCCCCGCGAGGCTGCGGCTCCATCAGCCTCATTGGTATTCCTTCCCCGTGCGGTGGCAGCTGGCGGGATGGGAGCGGAGTGACAGCGGTGACAGGTAACGCCAGCCACGGGGACGGCGGCGGCAGCAGGCGGGGCGGCAGCGAGGGCACAGCCGGGGCCCGGCTCCGTGTGCCCACACTGGGACGTGCTGTGGGGCTGCCGCATCCCCTCCGCTGCGGGATGCTCCCCCGGGATGCTGCGGGTGCTCCGAGCAGGGGTGAGGTGCGCACCGTGCAGCCCCGTGCCCGCACACACCGGTTAACACAGGGAAGGGAAGGGAAAGCCGAGCGGGGACATGCTGGCACCCTGCGGCTGCCCCAGGGGACAGTGGCGAGGGGTGGTGGCCGGGCAGAGCCGGCTGCTCGGGCAATTAAGGGAAGTGCAAATTGTCAGAGGCTGTGATTAACGCTGCCTCCAAATCCGCATGAATATTAAAAGCCGACGTTGCTCAGGCTCCCGGCACAATGAATTCTGGATGAATCTTAAGATAAATCGTTTGGATAGCTTAGCGGCAGCTGTACTCCCTCGCCACCAACTGCTTCCAAAAATCAGTCCACGTCAGGCGAGAGGAGCCGGAACGGAGACCAGCCTGGTGCTGGGAATTGCCATCCCGGGCTCGGCAGCGCTGGGATCAAGGCAGGAGAGTGCAGGGCACCCAGGGCAACCTGGAAGGCAGAGGCAGAGACTCCTCAGCTCTGGCTGGTACCCAGGAGCTGGTGACAAATCCTGTTACTTGCCACAGTTCCTGTCATCTTTGGCCGGGGGAGATTTGCTTTGCCTCTGGAGTGCTCCTTCCAGAGGGATGGCATTTGTCACTGCCCCGTTACGGTTACACGCGCATCCCCCAAAGCTCTTCTGACACCACGTTAACAGCGGCACATCCCACTCCTCCATCCCTGCCATGAGCATCCTCCGGCTCCGGTGCAGAGATCCATCTTCCCAGGAGGAGCCCGGAGAGCCGGGACCGGCTCCCATTGGCATGCAGCCGCCGTGCTTGCCGCGTGCTCGGGGTCAGAATGCAGCGCAGGAGCTGCCGCGGTGTCCTCAGGAGCCGGGGGCCTTGATTACATCCTTGTGCCACCATAAATCAGCGCCGGAGCTCTGGCAGCACGAGGTGGGGAATGGCAATGGCACAGAAGGTGCCTCTTGGGCAGGAGATGAGCATCAGTAGCCACCGTGTGCCCCCATCTCCTTCCCTCTTTCTGCAGGGGGGTCCGCAGCCCCTCTCCTCCACCGCTGGCTCATGGATGCATCCATCCCCCCTGGGATGTCGGGAATTGAAAACTGCAAATGTTTCCTGGGTCTAAATTACACTGACCCCACCAGGCTGCACCCCACTGTCATCCAGGTTATGAATTGTAAATCCACCCCTGCTCAGGCTGCAGGATGCAGCTCTGTGCATCCCTCTGGGCCCTCATCCCACGGGTTTTCATTGAGCAGATAGATCCCAATGTGATGGAGTCAGGGTGGTGGAGCTGGGACCTCCAGATGCTCCCAGCACCCCAACCCCAGGTTTGGGCATCCCCGAGGGGTTCCTGTCCCTCTGCATTCTGCCTCCTCCTCCTCCTCCTGGCACCCACAGCTGCAGCGTGTCGGTGCCCTGCCACGGCCCTGCCACTGCGGTGGTGCTGAGAGCTGCAAACCCGATCCTGCGCTGCCAAAACGCCGTCAGATAAATCAGCAGCTCAGGTGCAAATGGCAAAAGGAGATTAAAGTGGAGAGGAGCGGATTGAATCAGGGGCCATTAACAGATTAAATCATTACACACAATCAGATCAACGCACAAATAATATGAATAATAAGCATGGCTCAGAGGCACAGGTTCATGCTGCCTATTCATTGCAACCAGACAATGAGGGCTGGTGGCTGCCACCACCCAAATGGCCAGAGGTCAGAGGTGGCAGCAGCCCGCTCCGGTCCCTACGGGGCACAGGATGTGGGGAGGATGCGGATGGTGGCACCACTTGGGATGTCCCCATGGGGTACCAGCCTTCAGGGAACCCCCAGCGTGGCCCTCAGGGGCTGTATCCCCAGGGATGTGTGAGGCAGAGAAGGTACAGCAGTAAAAGGCTGCAAACAAAGCCCAGGCAGTCCTGCGCATGGTCATGGTGAGTCCTCCCTTGGCCTTGGGAGGCCTCAGCCACCATCAAGCATTTGTTTTGCTACAGAAGCCTTTCTTCCCTGAATTCCTACTTGCCAGGAGGGCAGGACAAAGTCTGAGCTGCTGCAGCAACACCTGGGAACAAGTATTATTATGTGGTGTGACAATGTTTGATGAATTCATACGTGCCCAGGGAAGGGACTAAGTAGGTGAATAAAGTGAGAATATTCTCTGAGACAATCAATAGCCCTTCAACTGCACCGTCCCCACAGATGTGACATTTTGATTTGTCTTCTTTGGACATACTAACTGGATTTATGTCCTCTTAAAGTGGAGAGAGCAAGGAGAGAAGTGCTGGCAGCAGGGTGGGCATGGCTGAGTGCAAGGGAAGGCAGCGTGGGTGATGGAGCTGGAGTAATGGGTTTGGGTGTTGGACTGGAGTGATGGTACCCAGGCAATGGGATGGAGTGATGCCTTGTGTTGATGGGTTGAAGTGATGGGGACAGGGTGATGGATTTGGGCAGGGAAATGGGTTGGGGTGATGAATCAGTTAATGGCTTCAATGATGGGGCCTGGGTGATGGCTTGGATGGAGCAAGAGTAATGGCTTGGGGTGATAGAGATGGGGTACTGGACTTGGGGGCAGTGGGGCTGGGGTTTGGGGTGGTGGAGCTGTACAATGGTACAGACAGGCAGGCCTGTGCCAGGACAAGGAGGTGCCTGGGCCGTGTTCTGCAGTTGTAGATGGAGAAAAGGAGAGACAGAGCGGGATGAGGTGGTGCAGAGCAGGGGGAGCCCCACATCTGGGACCTGCAGGGACAAGGCAGGCACCTCCTGCACCCATCCTACAACCGCCCTCCCCATGCAGCCCTTCAGCCACTGCTCTGGTACCCAGCCAGCCCATCGCTCCGTCCATCAGCTTCCACCCCACCGGTGTTTGCATCACCCTCATCCCCAAGGCACCACCACGGCACCCACCGGTTGCTCCCGCCACGTCTCCGGGATTCCTGTCACATCCGCGGCCCGGGAGCTAATGACTCATCCCCGGCACGGCCATTTGTTTGTGCTGGTTTCGGGTAGACTGATGTTTTTAATGGCACATAATCATTTTTCAGAAGTCATTTGATGCTACTAATCATGGCTGCGATACGCCACGCCGGGATGTGTAATGACATGCTGAACAGGAAAAATGGCACTCGGATACTTGGTTCTTCCCGGTGTAATCTATATTTTACCACATCTCCCTGCCTAATGATACTTATAGCTGTTAATAAATGACTACTTAGACACTTCCCTTCTTTTTTTCTTCCTTCAGTGGGCGATAAAGTAGTTCTGGATTAAAACATAGGGATGGGAAAGGGAAGCAGTGGCTCAAGTGCTTCCCGCTGGAAGCGAGCGGTGGGAAGCTCGTGGAGGAGCCACTTTTCCTGCTCGTAACTTTTCAGCCTCTTGGTTAAGTGAGCGAATGTTTAACAAAAACCGGGAGTGAAACCATCTTTTAATGGGATGTGATTGCTGCAGCAAGAGGCTCCTCCTGGCCTCGTGCCCGCGGCTCGGGATGGATTCACGTGCAGCTCCTTTTATCGCTTAATGAAAGGGATGCTGGCAAGCTGGCTTTTTTAGATATGCTCTTCCTTAAGCAATGCTTTTACTTCCTTGCGCTGCTAAAAGGCAGTGATCATGGAATGGGAATGGACTTGGAGCACGGGCAGTGCCCAGCAGCTCTCCTCCTTGGCTGCTCTTTGGAGCTTCCTTTCCCTTCATTTCATCCCATCCTATTTCATCTCTTCCCCTCCTTTCCCATCCCATCCCATTCCTCCGCTCACCTCTCTGTCGTGGTGCACATCCCACATGTGCCAGCACAGGGATCTGGGGGATCCTCTCTCCATGTCCATGTGAGTTCCCTAGGGATGTGTCCACCCCTAACACCCAGCGCAGGCAGTCCCATGATTGCAGCTGGTGAGCTTTTCCCTTCCCAAGGGAATAACCCTGCCAGCACAGCTCCTCCTTCCTCATGCCCTCACGTTATGACTGGCTGCTTTTCCACACAATAAGGTGGAAATTGGGCTTTGCGGAGCAGTTGTGCACAATGACCCTTAATGTCCTGGGAAAGTAAATGGACAAGCCCTTGGAAAAGCTGCCCATTACTTAATGAATACGGACACGGCAGCACCATTAATGTAATGGTGAGGAACGGTTCCAGCCGCGCCGCTCCCTACCGTAGCTGATGCAGAGCTCCAGCCTCCTCTCACCATTAGCCATTCCCCGGGCAAGGTGCTGCAGCCCACACAGGTGCCTGTATTAGTCCCAAAGGCAATGCCACACGACAGCCACTCGCTGAGGAGGATGCGGTGATGGAGCTGCCCATCGGTGGCAGCTCTGCCGTGCCCCCGGGGCCGGTGCTGGCTCAGCAGAGTGCACTGCAGCACATGAGCCTCTGTGCCAGGCCCTTTGCCAGCCGGCATCCTGTCACCTTGGCGGGGAGCAGCATGGCACATGCTCTGCGCGGGGCTGAGCGGATCAGGCACTTAATGAGACTGAGCTGTAATGAATTGCAGCAGGGGCTGACAGGAGCCCTCAGCCGCGTGCCGGCTGTCACCAACGGCAGCCGCGGCGCTGCCAGCTCATGAGGAGCAAATGAAGCCCAGGGCTGAGCTTTGCAAAGCCAAATCCCTCTGCCCCGATGTGGCCGTGGCTGTGCCGGTGCTCTGGGTCCGTGCTGTGCGCCCCTCATCCCTCCTTTGGCACAGCCAGAGCCGGCACAGGGATGTGTCAGCCCAACGGGATACCTTGCTCGGGCAGTGGTACCTCCTCTAAGTGTTGCAGTGTGAAGCTCTTTTTCTTCTGCTTTAGTTTTAACTCCTCCAAACCAGCAAATCAATTGGATGGTGGCAGGAACAAAGCCCTTTACGGATCTGTGTGATTTACACAGAGTCACCCCATCCCCTCCATCCATCATCCTTAATTAATTAGAATGTGATTACTTATAGATTCCTCTTCTGTTATTCACAGCCCCTCATGGCCAGGATAGGGATTCCCCATCATCCGGTGCTTTCCTGCCTGGAGCAGGATGCTCAGGAGAACTTCCAGGCAAAGCATGGCCTCGGAGTGCTTGGCTCTTGGGTTGGCAAATTCCGTAGCTCTGACTGTAACTGCTGCTGGCCCAAGCACCAGCATTGCCGAGGGGCATGAAATGAGCTTGGAAAGCACAGTGGAAGCAAGTTCAGGAGGGCTGGGAGAGCAGGGATGGTGTGGGATAGAGATGTGGGGTGGGTCTGGGATGGTGGGGACACCCTGAGTGCCTCTGCCTGGCATCATTCACCTTCATCAGCAGAGGTGGCAGCGGGGGAAGGGAACAACCTGCGGTACCCCCATGGACCAGGCACGGACCAGGGCAGGCAGAGCTCCCCCCTCTGCCTGGCCCTTGGCCCTGCTCCACTCCTGGCTCTGCCTTCAGAGCTCCCTGGGAGCGGTTTCTTTCCCCTCTGTAAAAGAAAGGACGAGGCACTCACGTTCCTCTGGCCTGGTCACTCGGGCTTGAATCATGCCATCAATCACAGGGCAGCGCTTGGAGGAGGCAGGAGCCAGGCAGGCTGCAAGGGGGAGGCGAGGAAACCTGCCTGGCTCTGCTGATGTGGGAGAGACAGATCCAGCTCCAGAGTCCCACTGGGAAAACCTCCTGGAAACCTCACAAGGGGCTGAGCATCTCAGCCCAGATCCACGATGGCTCTGAGATGGGGCTCTGGATCCCAATGGCGTTGCAGGGTCCTCTCCCAAAAGGTACCCACTGTCCATCGCTGAGCTACTTAGGAAATGTCCTCACCATTTGAGAATCCCCCTTTAACCAGGGTGTTTCTTCTCCCTTCTTCCTCCATTAGAGGCAATTTGGCAATGCGAATGTTGTCACTGGCAATTACCCGAGCGGTCCACAAGCCCCCAAATGAAGCTGACTCCAGCCAAAGCCCTGGCAGTGCAAGAGCGCGCCAGGATTGTTCCCAGTGGTGCTGGACACGCCGGCAGCTGGCAGAGCTAATGGATATCCCAGTGGATCTGGGGAACTACGGCTTTTCCATGGCGGTGGTGCTGGGCTGGGCTCAGAGCCGCGGAGCCGCGCTGGATCCCATCCAGCGGCCTCACCATCTGCTCCATGCTGCAAACATGTGGGTACAAAGCGAGTGTCACTTGTGTTAATCCTGCAAGATGTGGCAATTGGTTTAATGTCCTTTGAAGAGCTGGCAGCGGCCCTGCCTCCCACACCCCACCCCAAAACCTGGGTGCTGCTGCCCCAGTGAATCACTGCATCTCACTCCTTCCCCTGCATCCCATGGCGACTTGCCACTGTCCCCATCAGCATGAGGGCGCAGGGAGAACATGTTTGCTATTGTTAAGAATGTCGATTTGCAGCTCTGTTGTGAGTTTTTTGGTGTTATTTTTATTAAAAGAGCCCTCCCAAGGCTCTCTGACACAGTCACACAGTTCATGCCACGTCTCAGCAGCCACCTAATGAAAAACTGGACTTTGGTCAGGCAAGAAAATAGCTTCATCAGGGTGTTATTTGCCTTGCTAATGCAGTGGCAGCTTTCTGCATGGGGTGAGGGTTTATAAAACCTTAATTAAGTTTCACATTTGAAACGAGGGCAGGTACAAGGCTCGGCTTTAATGGCCTTGAACCCTGGAGATGCCATGGCGGAGGGTGGCTGATGCCTGCCCCAGCCTGGGGTCCTCACCCCGGCCTTTCTTCTGGTTTCATTCTTCTTTTCTTTTTAATCGACACTTCAGACTGGACTCAAAGCAGCTATTTGTAAAGCTGTCAGGGAGCCTGGCACCCTGCGACTGCGTTTCTAGGGATGGGTTGCTAACAGCTCTCCTTGAACGGGCAGGTGGAGCTGGAACAGGGTTTGGGAGCATCACGATGAAGGGCTCAGGAGCATCATGACACACGGCTTGGGCACATCATGGTGCAGGGCTTGGAGATGTCGTGGCACAGGGGTTGGGGGCTTTATGGCCCAAAGCTTGGGGACACTGCGATGTAGGGTTTGGGGACATCGCAGTACAGGGCTTGGGGCCATTACGGCACAGGGCTTGGTGATATTGTGGCACAGGGATCAGCTTTATGGCATAGGGTTCAGGGACACTGCATCACAGAGCTTGGGGACATTGTGGTGCAGGGCTTGGGGGTATAACAATGCAGGGCTGTGGGACATCGTGGCACAGGGCTTGGGGATATAATGACGCTGGACTTGGGGACATCGTAGCACAGGGCTTCATGATGTGGCAGCACAGGGATTGACATCGTGGCACAAGGCTGAGGGACATCGTAGCACAGAGCTTGAGGACATCATGACTCAGGTCTCATGGACATCATGACATAAGACCTGGGGACATCCTGACATAGGGCTCATGGACATCACAGCACAAGGCTCAGGGATGTCACAGCACAGGAACCAGGGGCTGTGGTGCAGAAAAGACTTTGGCGAAGGGCTCTGCATAGTTGGTTTTGGGCTCCTCTTCCCACCCCAGAGTGGTGGCAGCCCATGGCCTCTGGACACTGTGAGGCTGCAGACCCCGCCAGGGACATGACGAGGGATCCCAACCCTCACTCCTCATAGCTCCCCCGAGGCAGGGATGCTGCAGTGCCAGTCCGGCCGACGTGCTGAAGTGATTTAGACAGTTGTATTAAAATGCAAATTCTGCCCAGCTCGCTAGTTTATCATCTGACTTGTTATACAATTTGCCAGTTATAGAAGAAAAATTACCATAATGGGCCCCTGGGGAATGGTTGTAAAAAGGATACCAAACATTACTTATCAGCCCATTCCACTACAATTATCTCCTGCTTTTCTTCTCCCCCCCCCCCTCCAACAACCCCAAGGAAAATTAAACCATCAATAGGAGTCAGGGAGCAGGGGGAGCCTCAGGTGTGCTGCTGTGTGTGCGTGCACCCTTGGAGCATCCCCCATCTCCCACAGCCCCCCGGGAAAGCTTTGGAATTGCCTCCGTCATCAGTTAAACACACTGAGCGCTCCTCAAAGGGAAGATGCGAGTGTGTCCCTGGAGAAGCAGAGAACAGAGATGGGGAAGGGACGGCCTTTCTTCCGCAAGGAGAACAACGAACCCTTTAATATGGCTCTAGAAAGGGAGTTAAAGTCTCCTCGTTTGTTCTGGGGAGGCAATTTAGCTCTGCCCTTCTCAACTCCATTTTGCTGTAAATGCTTTGGCGTCACAGCAGCACCTTTGGAGAGATGAGAGCTGGGAGTCGCTGCCTGCTGCTGACTCTGGCATGTCCCTGCTTCTCCCAGCATCTTCTGGTACACCCCAGCTTCTCCCAGCATGTTCTGGCATGGTCCCTGCTTCTCCAAGCATCTTCTGATGCATTCCAGCATTTCCCGGCATCTCCAGGCACATCCCAGCATCTCAGCATCTTCCAGCACCTCCCAGGGGTACCAGCGTGATTCCAGCAGCCCAGCGATGTCTGGGTTGGGCTCTGGCTTCCAGCAGGTCCCAGTTTCCACGCTGATGTACTGGGAGGTGACTTCTTTTCTGACGGCTGATGAGCGGTTGGTGCCATCCTCAGCCCCCTGCCTCGCGCGTGCGGCCGATCCCAAGGCAGCAGCTCCAGGAAGCCTCCAGGAATTGTCCTCAAACCTGGGTGAATTTTCCGCTGTTTTGGGGCCGAGCCACGAGCAGGAGGTTCGAGGCACTCGAATGTGCAATTTTCCATGCAGATCATTTCCTAATTAAACCTCTTCCCAAAGGACTGCCGGAAGCGCCGGCGCCAGCTCCCAGCGAGCAAACTGGCAGGGGCTCGTGCCCAGTGGCACAAGTGGGTGTCCCCCGTCAAGCGTGGAGCTGGTCCAGGCTCTACAGTGGAAAACCAGGATGGCAGCAGCGCCTGTACAAGGAGCAGGCAGGGAATGGATGACACTGGCTGGCTCCAAGCCCTCCCGCAGCTGGAAGGTCCTATCCACCCGTTACTGCTTTTCCCTTCCTCCTGGAGCATCACTATGGGAGGGAAACTGGGAGCCACTGTGGAAACTAAAGCAGGATGTGGGCTCTGTGCCTGCCTGTATCCCTTGGGAGCTGCAGTGGGTTCAAAAGGGGGGCTCACAGAGGATGGGGGTGTCAGTGGGGTGATGGGGTGCAAGGGGGGAGCCCCACACATCAGCTCTGGGCTCCCTGGAGTGTTCTCAGCAGGGATCCTGGTTGTGCCTCCCAGAGCTGCCAAGGCCGTGCTGTAACCAGCCACACAACATTAGCTTCCCGTAACAGACTGATGTGCTGGAAAACAGTGTATTCCCTTGGCAGCGGCACGTTCCAGACGACGGGAAGGCAGCGAGGGACGGGCTGGGACAGGCTCATGTTTTGCATGGCCGTGGTCCCCTCCAGCCCTGCTCTTATATGGAAGGTGATGCTGCGGCTGCAAGGCCCCACGTGTGGCCAAGCCAAGGTTCTCGGAGCCACAGCCCCATAGGACACCCCCCAGGTTTCCTCCCTATCTCTGCCCAAGGGACCATGTCTGGGACGCACCCCTGTGTGGCCACCAACCATGTCCCTCCATCATGAGGGCACCGCATCCCCAGCCTGCGAGAGCATCGTGTGCAGGCGCTGCCACCGAGACAGGCGCTCCGGAGGAAGGGTCTGCACGGGAGGAGTATTTTTAGCTTTCTCATTAACTGAGTGCTTTCAAATTAGCCTTCTATTAACCTCAAAGTAAAATGAAAGCGTTGGAAAGAAAGCGTGGGGGGGTTTTTATTCCCCCCTTCCCTTTCAGGTCTGAAGTCTCCTGCAGAATACCAAGGTTTTCGTGATTAACGTCACATTTGCCTTGAGGCTCTAATGAAGAGCAGTTGTGTAATGTTGAACTTCTGGGAATAGCAGGGAGGGTGTCAGCCAGGACCCAGGCAGCTCGGCCTGTGTGGGACCCCGCCGAGCTCCTGCTGCTCTGTGCTGCTGCCCATGATGTGTGCTGGTGGGGTTTGGGGGTCAGTGTGGTTGGTCTGGGGAGGGAGACTCCCATCCGGCTGCTCACAGGCTGGGGAGAGATGGTCAGACCCCCACTCAACTCTATTTGTGCTGTTATCCTGTGGGTCTGTGGGTGGGATGGAGGTAGAAAGGGGATGAAGGTAGAGGGGGATGCAGATGAAAAGCGAATGGAGGTGCAGGAACAAAGGACACAGAGGAGGGATAGAGATGGAGGATGCATGGAGGTGGAGGAAAAAAGGAAAGAGGCTGAGGAGGGATGGAGAGAGAGGAGTATGGAAATGGACGGATGGAGGCAGTGGGAGAATGGAGATGGAGAAGGGATGAAGATGAAGAAAAGATGGAACGGAGCCTGGGGCAGTGCCAGCATCATGTGCATCCTCTCCTGGTCCTCTCTGTGTCCTGCCACATATGGGGCTGCTCCGAGGGCAAGGAACAGTCCCCAGCCCCAAGACCTCCTATGATCCACCCCAGCAGAGGAAGGATGGGAGGTGAGAGAGCAGAAACCCACAGCACTGGGGTGCTACAGCTCCCACCCAGCCCCATGGGATCCCCCAAATCATCCCTGACCCTGATGAAAGGAGGCATGTATGTGTGTGCAGAGCGTCCCTAAACAAACCCCGCACTCGCACACACACAAACGCCCACCCAGGGCTGATTTCTATTAAGTGGAAAGCAGAAATAACAGGAACATCAAAGGGAAATTGGAAAGACAGAGGAAAAAAAAAACTGGGGCGGAGGAGCGGGAGTGGGAGAGACGGAGGAGAAGAAAGGGAAAGGAGCCGCAGCCAAGCCAGCGTCTGTCCTGCAAATTGGAAGTGCTGCTCGGAGGTGTCCACAGGCGACCTGCCAAATCAATTGATTTCATCTGTGGGCAGAGATGCCTCTTCTTTATTTCACACCAATTTGCACGGCCAGCGTTAGATAAAAATGGCAGAGACGCAGGAAAGGGAGCGCGGGGAGGGGGGGGAGCAGGCGACAGAAAGGGATGGAGAGGAAGGAGAGAGGGCAGCGCTGCTGCTGGGACGTGCTGGGGACAGTCCCCTGCTGGCCCTTGTCACCCTGCAGCATCCTCCTCCGTATCCCTAGGGACCCATTCACATCCCGCTCCCCATCTGGGACACAGGAATGAGGAGGAGCCCCCAAATCCTGGCAGTTCCTTGGAGGTGGCACCCTTGTGCCATCCCCTCCTTCCTTGGATGCAGCTCCATCCCGGCGCTGGCGAGCTGGAGACTCAGACAGAGAAAAATACCCGCTGACATCAAGGTTATGTAGTCCTGGGCTGACAAGATGGATTATCTCCCGCAATCCATCATTTCCATGGCTCCAAGTGCAGTTTTCCTTTCGTTCTTTTTTTTTTTTCCCCACTCTTTTTCCTCTCTCTTTTTTTTGCTCTGTTTTTAATTTATCAGCAAACATTTTTAGCAGCTCTAAGAGCCTCCAAGAGCTGCTGCAGAGCGCAGGGATCGCCTTTCTTTGGCTGGGGCTGCAATCACCCACCTCAGGCTGTTAATCCTGTGACCTTGAGTATTAAATAATAACAATAATATCCCTAATGAAATCCCACAGAACTTCCCACTGGGAGCAGCCGCTCCAGCAGGTGGGAAAGAGCTGGGCTCTTTTCCTAGTGATTAAGGCCACGATGAGCTCCCATGGAAACGCTGCGGATGATGGGTGTTTGGGATGGGGGCCGCTGTCCCCTGCCCCGCTGCTGCTCAATGGCAAATCACTGCCACAGCAGTGCCGGTGCCCGGGGTGCCGGTGCTGGCGCCAGCCTTGGCATGGGGAGGGGGGGGGGGATTTGCCGTCAGCCTTTTGCTGGTGCGACATTTCCCTCGGGAAGTGTTTCATTTTGACATTTCCCAAAGAAAAATTCCCTTCTTGTCACACGATGGCAGTTTTCTCTTCAAGCCAATACATCACGGCTCGAACAAAAGCCCCGTGACTTGGAGTCAAAACATTTCCCCTGCATTGGGTTTGTGCCAAGGAGCCCCTCGCTGCTGCTGCACCCACCAAATTCCCCTTCTCCTCCCGTTTTCCTCTCCTCTCCCCATGCCGGGTGGATGCTGACCACACTGCGCAGAGCCACAGTAAAAGGATTTGGAATTGATGATCCTTATGGATCCCTTCTAGCTTGAGATATATCCCATTTGCAACCTCATCCCATGCTCAGGGACACGGCAAGGCCAGGCAGAGTGACTAACTAAAGGGGAAAGTCAACCTATTGCTTTAATAGGGGAATTAAAGACCAGGGAGGCCTTAGAGCAGCTCCAGTGCCTAAAGGGGCTCCAGGAAACCTGGAGAGGGGCTTTGGACAAGGGATGTAGGGACAGGACAGGGGAATGGCTTTAACTGCCAGAGGGGAGATTGAGATGAGCTCTTAGGCAGAAGTTCTGTCCTGTGAGGATGGTGTCACAGCAGCCCTGTGCCCCCTTAGGGCTGGCCAGGACACAGCATCCCAGGTACAGGCAGCTGCTGCCTGTGACAGTTGGAGTCGTCTTTGGTCCCCGCTGCTCCTCCTGCCACTGGAGCTATTAAAGATCTAACAAATTACTAAATTAAATAGTGCTTTTGCACATATTGAATGAACCTCCCAGAGCAGGCCGAGAGGCGACTGAAGTGCCCGTGATGAATGTGCCTGAGCTGCAGCAACGGAGGCTTTCAGGGCATCTCTGCTGAGATACTGTGCTGGGGCTGAGCATCCTTCCTGCCCAGCTCCCAGCCACCACATAACCTGGACCATGGGCACCCCAGGAATCCCCCTCTTCAAGTGCTTCTGCTCCCCAGTGCAGGGGCTTTGCAGCAGCAAGGGCTTTGCCACTGGCTTTGGGGTACTGGGACCCATTCCCATGTGGAGCTGCGTCTCTGTCCATCCTCAGAACCACCACAGCCCATTGCTGGGTCCCCAATGGTACACACTGCTCATGCTCCTCATTACTCATTCCCGGCTTGTGCCGTGTTGTCAGGTGGGATGCGGTTGCCATTGACCCCTGGGGCTGGAGCCATCGCCTCGCCGGGCTGGCCCCGGTGTCACCCCAGCTCATGGCGCAGGGACCGGAGCACACGTCCCACCTCTGCTGGGACCTGGGCTTAATTAATCTTCTGTCGAGCAGAGAAGTGGAAATGGTCCCGGAGGAAGCGGCGAGATGATTGTGCTGGAGTGAGACAAAAGAGAGCAGTTAGGCTGTGACAGCTGATATTAAAATGACTACAACTCACTTCACCCCCCCCGTCAATGCATTATATTCCTTATAAATAATGGGTTACTCCAGGTTAACTGTCTGTTGCTGCATTCCAATTGTTGATATTTAATTAGCTCTAAAATTAAAGGGTTCTTTTATTGCCCTGCTGTTAGAACTGCTTTATTTCTAATTGATGGAGATTAAAGTGTCTCCTTGCCATCCTTGCTCCTCCGGCACAGGGATGGGGACAGGTTTGGTGGCAGCTTGTGGCACCAGGAGGAGCACAGTCCAGGCTGTGGTGTGGTGCCATCGAGGGGTTGTGTCCCCGGGGGTCTGTGCTGGGTCATGGGCACATCCCCTTCCACATCACCTCCGTGGAGACCTGGGGAGGATCCCGGTGCTGGATCCTTCCTATTCACTGACTGAGCATCCCTTTTCCTGGCTGCTGGTACACGTGAGTCCTGATGGGCAGGCAGTGGGCAGGGGCTGGCATGAATCAGTTTGTCTCCACGATTACTCACCCCATCACCTGCACTGAAAATCACCCCAAAAAGCTAATCCTGGATCTGCTTCTTATGTCTCAATAAAGGGAGAAATTAAGACCCGTCTCATCAGCCTGAGATGCAATTTAACAGCCCGAGGTGGGCACCAGGCGCTGTTAAAGCCCTCCACCATCTTGCTCCGAGCTTAAATGGCTCTTTAAAAACCTAATGCATAATTTAACCAGAGCAATTTAAAGCAGACACCACCAGGGATGCTGGGTAGGCGCTGAGCGGCCTGGGGCTCAGGGGTGGCTCTGGGAAACTCCATCCCCATCACTATGGGGAGATGTTTGCAGCTCCCTCAGCATCCCACATCTCCCTCCGCCAAACCCTGCCTCCGAAGGGAACAGTTTGCTCTATGGCACATGGCTAGCGGGATGCGGCTGTGGGGTCAGCAGCCAGCCCCATAGCCACCAACGGGGTATGGCTGGATCCAAGCTGGGGGTCACTGGTTCTGCAGCTGCCTCTGCCCTGGTACACAGCAGAAATTTCACGATGCCTCTTTCATGTCACAGCAACACCAAAGCACTTGGGAGAGTTAATAATAGATCAGCAGCGAATTAAACAATGAATAATGGAGAAGGGTAATAGAAATACTAAATAATATATTTACAAACTCGCAGTCCTGCCCCAGCCGGCTCCCAGGGATGGGGCTGGCACATCCCATGGCTGAAGGCATGGCCAGCGCTGCTCTGTACCTCAGTGCCAACCTTTGCCAGAGGGTGCCAAGCCCAACGGCATCCCCTCGGGAAGGGCATGGGGGTGTAATCGGGCAGCAGCTCCCAAACACCAGGAATGCTGCTCTTGAACGGGGCTTGCGCGATAGAAAGCCTCTTGCTGAGCCGTCTTTTCATGTTCCCTGGCTCCTAAACAACTCGCTCTCACTTGACTGTAATCCCAAAGCGCTTTAATGGTGGTTTATTTTCAAAGCAATCCATGGAATAACAAGGGCTGCTTTTCCTTGCCCTGGAGAGCTGGCAGGGGCTCAGCGCATGGAGGGTGCAGGGAGGCTGTGAGGTGATGGGGGAGTCCCCTCACCCATCCCATGGTAGTGGGCAGGGGCAGATGTGATTACCGGGACCCAATCTGCTCCCATGCACCGGCTGCCAGCTGCTGCCAGATCAGTGCCGGCGCAGGAGCGCCAGTTTGCCAGGACGTGGGTTATGGCTCTTGCATGGGAACCCTAACGAGCACCCAGGGCTGAGCCGGGGCCCTGCGGTCACCGCAGCAGAGCATCCCCGGGGGCTGACAGGGAGCAGGGGTCACGGTCCCTGTGCAGGACACGCAGGTGGCAGGCGGCAGCGGGGTCAGCCCCTGCGCGGTGATGGATGGGGCTCAGCTGGTGGCATCCCCGGGCTGATTTATCACTCGCTGCCGCGGGTCTGTGGAATTAAGTCAAGGTGAAAGCCAGAGGGAGGGTTTCCTGGGTGGAAGTGTCTGGGAGCGGGTGCCTGGCTCTGACAGAGGCCCTATGGAATGACACACACTGTACCCCTAAATATTGGGGTGCATCTCAGCAACGGTTCCTGGCTCCCAGCATTAAACCACCCTGAGTCCTTGGGGTCTGGCCAAGGGCTTTGACCCCCCCCACATATCACCCTGGCCCCCCCCTGGGGTGGGCTCTGCCTGCTCCAAGCAAGGCCCCTGCCTGTACTGGTCCCCATATGCTGTGCTCTGCACTGTATCATTAATATATCTGTCACAGGGCAACTTGCAGGCGAGATAATATTGATGTAGCCATTAGAGTGCAGGGAGAACAGGGCATGATGCTGCTGCATGTGGGATGTCAGTTACACCCGGACCAGGATCATTCCCACTCTGCGCTCCTCCACTGGGTACCACAGGCGTGTGCTTCCCTGCATCACCCCCCAGGACCGATGCACAGTGCCACCATCACCACCTTCCACCCCAAAACATCTCCCTGCAGCAGGCACCGCCTCTGCTGCCGGCTCCTGCGCTACCTGGGAGAGGAAGGAAAAACACTGGGAGCCCTTAAAATAACACACAACTGTTTAAGGATGTGAGATCCGTACTAAATCTCAGGGAAAAGGAGCAATTATCCTGTCAGAGCAGGTGATATAATTTTGGAGAGCGAGTTCCGCAGCTGTGATTTTTTTCCCCACCGTTTCTCCCCTGGAGGGATTTAGTGGCCAATTATCCACTGGGAAGCGGGAAGGTGCTGGCTGTTGGCTCTGTGCTGTGTGCCCCAGGGATTCAGGAAGCTGCTGCCCCACCACGCATCTGCTTTTCCAGGCCTTGAGCACCAAACAGCAGCTTTGCTGCCTGCAAACCTCTGCCTGGGGCCTGCAGCATCCTTGGATACTGTGGAGGTGACACAGAGCTGGCACTCCTCAGGGACACGTGCTCAGGATCAGCTTTTCCCTTTGGGCAGGGGTGGTTTTGCTGCCTCCTGTAAGCTCCCTGTGGATGTTGGGTGCACAGTCCTGATCTCAACTCCCTTATCCCTGGGGGGAACACGATGCTGTGCCAAGGAGGAGGCTCAGCAAACCCAGGGCATCCAGGCACTGCTGGGAGAGCATTTGGGGTGATGCCAGGGGGAGGACCGAGAGGGGACCCCAAAGTGTCTTCTCACCCCAGGGGCTGGCTGGTGCTGGTGTTGGTGTGGGTGCTGCTGTGGATGCTGGCACTGCTGTGGGTGCTGGCACTGGTGTTGGCGTGGGTGCTGCTACGGGTGCTGGCACTGCTGTGAGTGCTGCTGTGGAGGCTGGCACTGCTGTGGGTGCTGGCACTGGTGCTGCTGTGGGTGCTGCTATGAGTGCTGGCACTGTTGTGGGTGCTGCTGTGGAGGCTGGCACTGCTGTGGGTGCTGCTGTAGGGGTTGGTGCTGCTGTGGGTGCTGCTGTGGATGCTGGCACTGCTGTGGGTGCTGCTGTAGGGGCTGGTGCTGCTGTGGCTGCTGATGCTGCTATGGGTGCTGGTGCTGCTGTGGCTGCTGGTGCTGGTGTGGGTGCTACAGTGGATGCTGCTGTGGATGCAGATGCTGCTATGGGTGCTGGTGCGGGTGCTGGCTAGCAGCAGGGTGCGCAGGGTTAATACTTCCCCGTTGGGCTGCTGGGAACATAATTAAGTGCTAACTTGTCATTTTTTTTAATGAAGTACCGGAGCTGGAGGTTTCTAATCGCTAATGAGCCAGAATAATGATTAGTTGTGTTTTAATGAGGGCAATGAGCACTCGGAGCGGGAGAGAGCGCCCGGCCCTGCTTTGGCCTCGTTTTTCTTCCGTGGTTGCATGGAGTGTCCAACAACCTGGATTGTCCCATCCCCAGTGCTGGTGGTGGTTCTGCCACCTCTGTGCTCATCCTTTGGAGCAGGGCTGTGATTCCATACGAATCCATGCGAGTGCTGCAGTCCCTGGGCAGGCATCAGCTTTGGCCATTGGGAATAGGGGATGCTGAGGACAGCTCTGTACAGTCACCTCTTGCTGGCACATTGGCGTCACTGGGGAGCACTATGGAACTGGGAATCCCAAGGATGAGCCCCTCCACTCCATGGTGTCCCTGTGATCCTTCTGACATTCTCACCTGCTTCTGGCCAAGCTCTCCCTTGCCTGGGGACACTGGGATGCTGTGTGACCTGGGTGCTGGGTGAGCTTGTCACCCCCTGCCACACTGTAGTGCTGGTGGGTGCTGTCTGCACAGAGCCTCATCCCATCCCATATGTAGGACATCAGAGGGTGAAAATCAGATGACTAATTAGGTAATTGCAGGTGATTATCTTTAATTAGAGAATGAAACGGTGTGAATCAGGGGGATGGGGAAGGTGGAGGCTGCCAGACTCCGGGAGATGTTGAGCTGCAGTCCTGGGATCATGGAGACTCATGGCAGCCTTGGCTCCCTCCAAAGCATCCCCAACTCAAGGGCTGAACGAAGCCAATGGCGTTGCTTACTCCGGGTGCTGCTGGACTCCATGTGCAACGTGGCTGGTGATGGAGCACATCCCATGGCAAGGCTGGCTCCGGTGATGCCTTCAGCTCCCTCTGAACATCACCCCATGATCAACCAGAAGGCGTAGGAGAACAGCCCCCCCCCCCCCCAGCTCCAGACAGGCCCATTAACCAACGTACTCTATTATTTCTCAAAGGTGTCATTAAGTCTAATTGTCAATTACTAAGTGGCAATGGGGAATAGGCACAAACGGCGGTGCCTGCCCCCGGCTTCCCCCCCGCAGGCCCGGGACCCCTCAATCCCCCAGGAAACAGCGTTTCCATCTCTTCATGCTGCTCTGGTTTCTGCTACTTCACAGGAGCTGAAATCTGACCTTTTTTAATATACAAGGCTGCGATTTCAGAGCCGGGAGCAGCTCTGGGAGGAAAAGGTGGGAGTGAGTGAGATGGGGGGGAAAAAACATCGCAGCCTCCCAGCAGGGTGGTGTTTTGGTACCCACCAAGAGCTGGGGATGAGCTGGTGGCAGGGATGCTCTGGGAGTACCAGTGAGATGCAGGAGCCTGGCCTGGGATGAAGGACAAGAGGCAGAGATGGGGAGCTGCCTGTTTAAAGGCAGATGCAAGCTGTCACCTGCTCAGACAGAGTGGGGCTGCCTGGCAATTGCAGCCCAGGTCCTGATAATTGCACTTTCTTTTCTTCCTTTCTCTCCTTTTCCCCCCGCTGAGCTGCAATAATTGGGTGCTGTCGCCCGAGCTCATCCTCTGCCGGCTCCCTGAAAGGAGCTCTGCAATTAGCCAGCAGCACTGTAATAAAGCCTCTAATATCCACTTTCACGGCTCACACTGCAGTTGTTCAGCCCCGTTCCCATCCCCATCCCACCACATCCCCATCCCCATCCCCATCCCCATCCCCATCCCACCACACCCCCATCCCCATCCCCATTGCCACTGCCATCCCCAAACACATCCCCATCCCCGACCCCATCCCATCCCATTCCACCCCATCCCTTCCCCATCCCCATCCCATCCCATCCCTATTCCCATCCCCATTCTTGTTTCCATCCCATCCTCATCTCCATTCCATCCTCATCCCTATCCCCATCCCATTTCCTTCCCCATTTGCTTCTCCAACCCCATTCTACCCCTATCCTTTTCCACATCCCTCCTACCCACCCCATCCCACCACATCCCACCCACGGGATGCAGCAGCTCCAGCCCTTGCCTATCCTCACCGCTCCCCCATCTCAAACAGAGCCCAGCATGGGCCGTGCCCAAGCACCGCAGCGCTGAGGCCCTGGGTCTGATCCTGACCTACTTTCCCAAGCAGCAAAGTCCCTGGCAGCATTTGAAAGCAGCTCCCGCTGGGGAGCCCTGCACGGGGTCGGTGTTCCCAGGGCGCTCCCTGACAAACGCTCACAATAAGGTAATTATGGGAGAAATAATCCATGTGTCAGTGCTGGAGAGGGGTTTTCAGTGGGAGCAGGGGAGCCCCGCGCCCTGTGCTCTCTATACGTGGTAATTAACAGCATGAGGAGCTCCTCAGCCTGTGCCACGTGCGTTATTTATGAGCATCTCAGGGCTGGTGACTTACGGGCTCTCCTCCTCCCTCCCTGCCTTGTGCTTCCCTTGGTTCTCTCCCTCGGAGTTGCCGTGTGGCAGTGAATCCTGGTGGGATCTGCTGCTGGACGAGGCCAGGACTATGGTGATGGGAGAAGGGCGGGTGGAGAAGTGGACTCCATCGCTGCCTGCACCTCCTCAGCAGCATCATCTGGGGTGCCCCCATCTTGGGGTGCTGCAGGTCCCATCTGAAAGCCAGGTCTGCCCATGGTGCTTCTACATCCCTGGGAGATACAAGATAGATAGATGATGGGGTGGGATGGGGTGGGAATGGGGATGGGGATAGTGATGGCATGGGGATGGAGACGAGGATGGAGATGGCGATGGGGAGGGGGCTGGGGATGGGGATGGGGCTGGGGATGGCGATGGCGAAGGAGAGGGAGCTGGGGATGGGGAGGGGGAGGGCG
>JARCZZ010003573.1:0-13670 GCA_030323915.1 Brotogeris chrysoptera
GGGTTCCTGCCCCCAGTATTTTACATCCTGGGCATGACGTGCTGTGGCATGGAATACCTCTTTGGTCAGTTTGGATCAGGTGTCCTGTCTCTGCTTCCTCCTAGCTTCCTCTCCTCCCTGGCAGAGCATGAGACTCAGAAAGTTCTTGGTCAGACCAAAACATTACCAAGCAGTGGCTGAAAACACTGGTGTTATCAGCGTTGCTCCAGCTACCAAGGAGAAAAATGACTGCTGCTGCTGAACCCATGACAGTATCCACCCCTTATTCCACACCATATCTATTCTTTTACCATATAAAACAGCAAACTAACTCTGGGTACCCCTTTCCAGAGTCATCTGTGGTCAGGACACAGACTTCTTCAGGACACAGATGACTTCTTGACACCTGAAGGCTGATTGAGGTCTGTACTAGTCTAACCAGTGGACCTCTTCTCCCCAGCATTCTCATCTATGACTCTGGTGACTAAAACCAAATCGTTTCCAGAAGGCTTATTTTTCAAGCACCTGGTGTCATTTGGGAGTCCTGACTGAAAAGTAATTTACAACAGTATTTTGTCAGTGGGGAAAAGAATCATAAAAAAGATCCAAGCCAATTAGTAATGTATAAGACCAGGGTACAGAGCTAGTCATGCTTTTCCTATGAAAAGAGGAAAAGACAAAAGCCAAAACACCAGTCAGACACCAAACACTGCATCAAGTAGATAGGCACACTTGAATTATAAACATGCCGTTAAAGAGTGTGAGAGCCTGTGGTCAGTACTGCACCCATCCATAAATTCTCTCAGTTATTAACAAAAGGAGGCTTAGAGTGGCTCATTTTGATTTGTCACCTCCAAATCAGGAAGAATCAGAGGAGAAGCTTCTCTATAACAAGAGCTTGATCAAAAATTCTGTTTCAGTTCCCAACAAATAATTTCAGGACAGGATTCCATGATTTTGGATCTGTTTGTAGGGACAGTGAAAATTAATATTCAGTCTGAAATTATGCCTTCACTGATTGAACTAACCCTCAATGTGCTTTCAGTGCTTTTTCCATTATGATTTAGGTTTTCAAATTTAAAATTCAGCGCAGAATCCCCACATACAGATGCACAAAACAAGACAGGATCCATAGACAAAACCCTTGCTCATAGGGAGAGCCCTTTTTTACCTAAGGTTCCTTACTCAAAGAAAACCCCTTCCTCCCAAACTCCAGTTATCCCTTATTTAAGGCTTTTTCTGTAGAATTACAGAATCACAGAATCACTAGGGTTGGAAAGGACCTCTGAAGATCATCTAGTCCAACCCCCTGACAAGGCAGAGCCACCTAGAGCAGGTTACACAAGAACAGGTCCAGGCAGGTTTTGAATGTCTCCAGACAATTCCTGATGTTCTTTTCAGAAGCAAAGTACTAGTAGGTGAAAGTGGCAGAAAGATATTAGAACCTTTTACAGTAGCCTTAGAAGAAAATTCTGAAGATAAATCTCTCAAGTCCATTGTCATTTTGAAGAGGGTACCTATCATCATGCCTGGTTTTAATTAAAATCCATTAACAAGCTACATCCATTCATCCATTTAGACTTCTGTGCCAGGTATTTTCCTTAAAGTACAGGTTTCCATAAAATACAAGATTCAACAGAAAAAACACTTCACATTGCAAGATGTATCTTGAGTTATCTAAGCAGGGGATTGATCTCTCCTGAGACAAAAGACTTTGAATTAGCTTGAGTTAAAGAGTGACTTCAAGGTAACTAAATAACAGAAAAACATTTCTCTCCTGGGGGGAGGGGGTGGGAGTGGGGGTCTGGGGTGTGTGACAGAGTAACGTCAGAGCACTAGAAACATCTTAAAAAAAGTAAAAATCCTAAGCATATTTTGCAAAGTAGCCAAAGATAAACAGAAAATGCACACCAAAGGCACTGGATTGGCAACTGATATCCCCACCCTAGGGAAAGTAAGAAGCAGTTTGCACATCTATATGTAACAGGGAAATCTTTCTCTATTCCAGAAAGATACTGGGAAAAGCACCATAAAAATCCAGCAGTCCCTTGGAGACATTGAGAGGGTCCAATCCTGAAGGATTAAAGCCACTAAAGAGGACTGGGAGTGCAGCCTACCTGCTACACTGGCATCCCCTTCCTCCATCCTTTTATATATCACGGCACAAATTTAAAGTTACAGGTCTCCCACCTAGCTTTTAGATGCAACTCCAGAAGATCATGGGACTCTTCTAAGTCCTGTATTATAAACCGTAAGCCCTGCCAAAGATGTAATATACTAACTTTGCTCAGATGGCCTTGAAAATGCACTTCAGATAAATGAACCGGGCCCTTAGTCTCATTCTTAACTAATGATGGTGCTTCACTTCATATAAACAATTATTCTTTGAAATGAGACAGATGCAGAAGATAAATTCAAACCTTTCTGAGTTTAATCCAAGCAGAACTGATCCAACAGTTGAGTAGCCAGAGAGTTAATGCACTAATCCTGACTAAAGAAAATTCTGCATTACATTACTAATCTCTACTTCCAGGTTTGTGGTTTGTAGACATTTTCAGACCATCTTACCTTCTCCACAGACTGAGAAAAGATTTGAAATATGAAGCATTTCATAAAGTTTGAAGGTCTTAATAGTTTATCTGAAAAGAAGGGGGAAGATAGAATATTTATCATTACACATCAGATAAAAATGCTCACCCTGGAGTATTTGGCTGAGAAGAAAGGGGTTCCCTCAAATTCCACCTGCTTCCAGTAGTGTCTGGACTGGTTCCAGCATGTTTTTGGGCAGTCCTTTGTCAGCAATCAAGATGTTGAAGGATGCTGTACTAATCATATTAAATAACTTGATGTGAAAGCAAACCAATCTTGTCATATGTCCCAATAATTAGTTAACAGAACACCAAAGAGAGAATAAAATAAATAGTTATAGCTGCAGCACCATTAAGGGCAGATTAACCTATCCCTTTCCTCCCCATTGTTTGGACATAGAAATTTTAAGGGCTAACTTAAAAAATAAGCAAACAAATGAAAAATAAAACCAAGTAAGAGCACAGACAAGATAGAAAGAGGATAAATTCTACCTAAGTTCTAAACTGTTCATCACCTATCTGACTGCTGCCAAATCCAAGAAATCACTTACCAAGTACACCCCCAGTTGAGCCTGAAATCTCCCAAAATACCTGGATTTGCACACACTCCAAACTGCTGCAGTCTGTGGAAAGAGGCATTGACCTCCATAATGCAGACACACCAACACCCCTGCCTCCAAGCTTTCTGTGCTCTGTCATCTCTGCAGATGATGAGGTTAGCCCTGTAATGAATGCAGGTCTGCAAATTGCCTTTAAAACAGCCCAGGTGTCAGGTTGCACAGGGGTGGAGGAGCTCACTGACAGAAACTGCAGAGGTGGCAGCGCTGTAGCCTAGACCCACCCCACCACCTCCATCAGCAAACCTGAGGCCAGGGCACCTTAATGATGAGAGCACACACTCAAGAGACAGGACATCTTAGTTCAGCATCCATGTGGTCCAAGAGAGTTCACATCCATAAATGTTGCAGTGGAACTAGATGATCATTACAGTCCCCTTCCAACTACACTACCATATCAAATCTTTCATGCTAATGTAATTGATATTGCTAAACTAGAGCTGGCAGCAGACAACTCCCATCGCCCAGTGGAAATCATGGTAATGTATAACAAAGAGCATATGGCTCACAGGGCCAGTGCCACTATCCACTATCAGCTGGGTGTTTTACCCTCCTGACTGTGTGACCTGGTAAACACTTTTCTCTCTTCACTCCCTCCTCAGCCATTCACTCAGCACATAAAGGATCTAGAAATTAACATTTTCTGTCCTCAGCACAGCTGTTATCGCAATCAAGGGCTTCTCTGCACAGTGGGCTATGTCCTGTGCCATGATATAAAGTTCTATCTGCTCATTGCTCTGAACTAAGCGGATACTCCTGGTACATTTGGTGTGTTTCCATGGTAAGAGCTAATACCAGGTTTTTGAGCCAGAGAAAGTGATGTGTGCAAGACAAGAATGCGTCAGTTCTACCATTTGCTACTTGTAGAGATTACCACTGAAACTTAGGATACTACCAGAGAATGCCACTCTGCAGAGTGTATGCATGACCTCAGTGTACACAGGAAGCATCCATGGAGAGTATCAAGCTGGAATGGTTTCTTTCTGCTGTGAGGTGCTGGGTAGCTAGGCAAGCTGCCAAGAGAAATTCAGTTGCACAGAGAATAATTTCTCGCATGCCAGCTCTTAACAATTTTAAAATACAGAGTGTCCCAATACTGAACTCATTCCAACTGGCTAACTGCTCAAGATACATAGTCATTAATGGAGTTTAACCTAATTCTGGCTCTGAAAAAATGCTTTGTAGAAGACAAAGATAAAAGCTAACCAAGAAAAAGACAGAAAAAACTGTACTGAAGCAAGAGCTGAAGCAAAGACTATACAATTGCAATGATTTCACTCTGAGAGATCCTTCATAAGTTCCTGATCAATCTACCGTTAGGAAGAAAGAAGACTTTAGTATTGAAGTTGTATTTTAATCAATAGAGTAGCTCCAAATAGACTTAGAATTTGATTTCTTCAGTTTCCGTTGTAGTTTCACTAATATATGATAGTCTTATGCAGCTACACTTGAGTTGCTGGTGTTTCAGTTCCATTTAGAATCAATTATTTCTTTTTGACAACTTTGGGTGGCATCTTGAGTATGAATCTTTTAGAATATAATTTAACACAGCAACATATTTCTTGAGAAATTTAAAATATCAGTGGCACTGAGTGCCTCCTGAATATCATGGACTTGCAGGAAGACTTTCACAGGTATGTTACTTTGAAGGATTGATACTAATGAACGTTTGCCCATGTGAGGACAGAGTGTTTGGACCTGAATCCTAAGAAAGGTTTGGTTAATTGAGCTGTCTGAAACACTGTCATAAATCAGCTGAGAACACAGTTCATTCTGACATTTCCAGTAATGTAGGGTGTTAAAGTACTTTCTTAAGTTCCCACATATGATCTCAAGTGAAATTAAGAATAGAAACTCACAGTGATCAATACTTAAAAGTTAAGATTTGACCATAAGTTTTTGATTGAGTTTTGTGGGGAAAATGAAAGCAAAAGTCAATAGATGGAAAGGCATGTACAGTAATCTTTTTCCTTTTTTTCATCCTTGGACTTAGATTCCCCATTAAACTCTTTCTGTCTTGGATCCCAATTTCACGGTTGAATATCACTTAAGGCAAGCCATATAGAATTTAGTGACAGCAGGAGTTGAAAAATAAGAAGTAACAGCAAACTAGACTCCTATCTCATAGAAATATAGAATCATAGAATGGTTAGGTTTGGAAGGGATGTTAAAAATCATCTAGTCCCAACCCTCTGCCCCAGGCAGGGACACCTTCCACTACACTAGTTACTCAAAGCCCCCTCCAACCTGGCCTTCCAGGGACGGGGCACCCGTAACCACTCAGGACTGCCTGTTCCAGTGTCTCCCTCATGTAAAAAATTCCTTCCTTATGTCTAATCTAAATCTACCCATTTTCAGCTTAAAGCCATTACCCCTTGTCCTATCACCATACTTGCAAGAAGTCCCTCTCCTTCTTTCTTGTAGCCCCCACCTTAGATATTGGAAGGCTGCTATAACATCTCTCAGGAGATAAAAAGTGTTTTCAGGTTATTTAATTATCTGATCTGAGACACTTAAAGAATTACTTACAGATCTAGGATTGCTTTCAGCTCTGGCATACCTAAGGTCATCAAAGTTGTTTAGCATAATGACACAATACATTTATAACAATGGAGACTCCTTCCTTTGGAGACTTTCCAAGATGAAGAGAAAAGAACAACAGACATCAGCATCAGTGCGTTGGACAGAGCCTTGGGTGGCATGGTTTAGTGGGAGGTGTCCCTGCCCCTGGCAGGGGGTTTGGAACCAGATGATCTTAAGGTCCTTTCCAACTCTAACTATTCTATAATTCTATAAATTAAAATGTACCACAACTTTTTCATCTTAAGTTTAAAAATAATTTTGACCTTGCCTCTAATAATGTTAGATGAAATAGAAAACGTGTATTTTAGACTAACAGTAAAACCCCCAATACCTGCAAAAACAGTCCACAGAGCATACTAGTTCCTTTCTTCTAGAGGAGATGAGGGAGATAAGGAACAAATGCTGTGAAACAGATGTTAGCCATGGAGATAAATACATCACTGGAAAATTTTCACATTCTTAAAGTGCTGTAAAGAACCTGTATAGAACAGGTTCCCAGTTTTCTGAGAAAAGCAAAACAGCTCCAGTAAATTGCTTTGACACTTTTTAGGTTTTGCAGGAAAGCATAGTCTGCTTTCTGTAGTACATAGGGCAACACTGTCAATGAATCTCATTAAAATGCTATTGAGTCTGTTAATGACCTAATTCTTCCCTGATGCTAGAAGTCTGAGTGGAAAATATTGGAGAAGATCCTCTCTTGCACAACTAAAATCAGTTAACAAAATATACTAGTGCTGGGAGTCACGGTCTTGTGCAGAGAAATTCCCCATGTAGCAAACGAGGTATGGTAATCATCAAACCACTTTCTGTGTCAAGCAAAAAGTCAAATTAGTAACTGATAATCCACAATACAGCTTTAAACCAACAAAAAAGTATTGATTGTAATAGCCATTTTTTCAAGAATTCTCTTCCCTCCTCCTCCTTATTTAGAACACACCATCCTCCAGAAGAAAGAATCAGTGTGCTTAGTTGGATACTTCCTATTACTATAAAGCTTTTCAAAAATTTCTTTCTAATTAAGTTAGAGGGGAGGAAATATTAATGAAGATACAAAGGTAGGAAAATTTCAACAAAGAGAAGTATCTATGTGGATAAACTACCTGAAAATTTATCACACTGCTAAGAACCTCAAAACTCTGCTTGCTGTGGGCTTGCCTACCTGCACAAAAGATAGCTGAACGTGATATTCTTTTATTTCTCTGCATGTGTTTATATCTATTTCAGACCATAACCTCTACGCAAACCTTCATCATCTGCTTCCCAGGGGACCAGACTTGCTCCCATTTTTCAGTGCAATGATTTCTTCATGCTGATACATTCCTCTTAGTATGAGTAGATAAATATTACTGAGAGCAGAGATTCTGCATTTTCTCATCTGAGGGGAGGGCCATAATCAATAAAAAAATATATTATTAATCTTTAGTATTTCCCCTGAACAGTATTTTCACATGGCAAGTTACTACACACCCTTATCTGAAATATCACCCTGTGTAGTTGCAATTAATGAGGATTGCACACTGCTTAAGAATCAACAGCCCCAGAGATGCAATGGTCTCTATATCCTTTGTGCCATTGTTCATTGAATATGGCATCTTTAATGGGAAAGTAGTAATATTAATGGGACCTTCACCAAAAACTAGGCTTGATGCATGGATCTCAGCCTTTTCTTATATAACTTAGTGGGCTGTTGCAAAGCCCAGAAAAGCCAAAGCTTGTTCATTAATGATAACTCATTTCCTTTTTGATGCAGCACAGAAGATTATATTTTTTTCGCCTTTACATTTGGAAAGACCTATTTTTAGCTGTGCATTCTGAAGTTGTGCTTATCCTGCCAGTGGAGAAAACTTAAGAAAAGAATTTCTATGATTGCTACAGTCTTAAGACAAATGGGAGCTGTCCCTGCCCATGGCAGGGGGATTGGAACTAGATAATCTTAAGGTCCTTTCCAACCCTAACTATTCTATGATTCTATTAAAATGTTTCCAACATATGTTAAAATACAGCTAAAAGGATAGCACTACTCTTCCTGGTTGATTATTTTAAAAACAGCAACATAGTAATCATATTAAGAACAGGTGTGTTAAAAATCAAAATGGCCTGAAGTTTGGCAAAATGACATTGGTTGCAAATGAGGTGGACAGGCTGTTCTATCTACAGGTCAATGCCAAAGGAGGATGACTTTGTCTCTAGCTAATTGTCCTAGTAATGGTCTGCTTAAGACAGCAAAGTACATTGCACATAAGTTACCATTTGCTCTTGAAAAGTGAATCTTGTATTATACAATCACTTCTTCTCATAGACTACCTATCTGGTTAGTATTCTGTAGTGAAAGGGTTTAAAATGTTTCCAACTGCCAAAAA
Organism: Brotogeris chrysoptera; assembly: GCA_030323915.1. Classification (NCBI taxonomy): domain Eukaryota; kingdom Metazoa; phylum Chordata; class Aves; order Psittaciformes; family Psittacidae; genus Brotogeris; species Brotogeris chrysoptera. Next base: position 8,128 of record JARCZZ010003573.1, read on the forward strand.
TTACTTTGAACATTAAGGGAGTCCCTGTAGAATTTTGTAAATTTTTTTAAAGGAAGGATGAGTATGAAGGACGGAGACTTTCAGTTCCCAAAAGCAGGTATTTTTTTTAATGCAATAATCTTATAATTATGACAACCTGATCTTGTTCAGTATGAAACTTAGAACAAAAATGCTTTCATATAATGGCAAATTACAGCTCAGAAATGAAGAGAAAACCTCTGGTCATAAATACATCTCCTTGAAACAAATCATGATAAAGTAGAAAAAAATCAAGAGAGATTACTTTCATTGGTATATAATAGCTTTCAGATATCTGACTTACTATCTTGATTTAAGGGATCAAAATTACTCCCAAATTCAGCCACAGCCTTTGAGAAAAAAAAATATAAAAAAATATTTTCAATCTTCAATCTAGACCAAAGGATGAATATGGATTTAGTTTAAGCATTATACACTGTGAGTTTTATTAAAATGTTGGTGCATACTTGAAGAATTTTATATTTACAATGATAGTAGTCATATAATATTGATTTTAACTTGGTTGTCTTAAATGTCTTAAAACGTAGAACATATTACATTCAATTCTACCTCAAATACAGTATCAGAATATTTTATTTGTTTAAACAGTGGTAGACAGTTTTCTAAATATTGATTCTGCTAAAGCAAAGCTTCAGATGAAGATTATTTTCTTTTATAGTGTACATGTGTTTACCTTTTAAAACCTAGCAGTATTAAAGCTAATCATAAATACTGCAGTTCATCACAATTGAATTGAGCATTTGAAGGCAAATCTACACTTCATAGAAAACTAAATTATATACTAAGCACTTATCTAAACTGTGATTCAGAAAGAACACATTGCAAATTCTGTTCTTGCTGGTTTTCCTTTTTCCAGCAGAAAAAGCCATTTCAGAGAAATACTAACTGGCCTTAGATTTGACAGACAAAAATTGCATTGGTGTGAAAATGGAAGACTTCTGGGACTGAACAGAGAATTTCTCAGATATCAAAGTAAAATCTGTGGAGGTAAAAGGTATGGAAAGGCACATCTAGGATTTCTACCACTTCTAGCAACAGCACAAAAAATAAATTTAAGTTCATACTAAGCACCTAATATCTGTGGATATAACTACTGCTTTTAATTATGCTGTACCGCACAAGACAATATTTGCTTTAATTTTTGTACTTATGTCCAAATAACTGAAATATAGGCAACTGGAGGTCAGCTCAAATGCATTATACGTCCAAATAAGCAAATACGGCCTTTGCTCCTCCCTAGCAATAGGAATCTGTTTGCTCCAGAAAAGAACTCTCTTACCTTATGGATTAAAAAGAATAGAAAAGAAAAAAGCAACACTTCATTTCTACAACAGTACTTTGAATGATACATTCATTAATTCAATTAAAGTTCTTTAAAAATGAAGCCTATTGTTCAGTCTATCAACTGAAATGTTAGTGCTGCACAGCAGTGTAAGAGGAAGGAAAGGTGTGCCTGACAGCTGTTGAGAAATAATCATTAAAAGTGAGGAAGAAAATCACAACCCAGTGGTATTATACAGGATACTGTGTTTAAAGTATATTCAGTACCTCACAGAGTTAACTGAACAATTATTACATATAAACTAAGTATGTAAAACGAAGGGTAGCAGCATTGTGAATAGTGGTAAGGACAGTACACAAGACAGGGCAATTATCCTATCATGATAAGCAGCAGTCAACTGAATGCTTTGTTTTCAGTCGCAGATGGGCTACATATATGTAATCTGAGATGCTAAATATGTACTGAAAAAAATGTCCAAAACATATGCTTTTAAAACATTTTTAAATGCTTTTTGAAAAAAAGAAATATATATAACTGAGATTACTCAGTAACAACAAGAAAGTGATTTTCACTTCTCCTCATGGCATGATAAGACCAACACAGGCATAATGAGTAGCAATGGGGGTTCATACTACACAAAAACATTACTGAGAAATCACAAAGGGTGCAGAAAAGTATTCAAAGGCTAGAGAAAATGCCTTCCTGTGGGAGATATAAAGGATTCAGTAGCTACACTTCATGCAAAAGAAAGATAATGACATTGGCTTCACACTGTCCTAGAGAGAAAATTTCTGTTATTAAGCCACTTGGTGAGCTATAAGAGAAAGGAAAAGCAAAACCCAATGTCTCGAAGCTGAAACCAGACAAATCCAATATGAAAACACACACAGTTTTAATAGTAATTAATGAGTGGAAGAGCAATTATCAGAGGAAGTGATAGATTTTCTTTCCCTCTTGATTTCTTCCTATTAAGATGGCCTTTCTAAAAGTTAAACTGTAGCCAAATCAGTTAATGGGCACAGGAAAGGCATAGCTGGATATCAGCTGCATAACTTCTTACTGGTCCTTCTAGACTTGGGAGTTCTAAGTCCATGAATGCATTTCAAGTATAGGAAATCAGCAGAGCACTCTTAGAGGACATTCCCTAGTCCTTGTTTATCAGTCTTTGCGGGAGAGTATTGGGTGGGGTGGGCATATATCCCAACAACAGACAAGGAAACTTTCTCAGTAGACTTATGGTGCTCATTTGTATTTCGCATGGCAGCAAGCTATAATGCTGTTGTGCTTGACAAGCAGATGATCCACTTTGAAAATAATGATGACGGTTTGGGGAAAGTTATTCTACTTAGGTAGATGACCGCTGCTTTACATGCAGAGGTCACTACAGGACTTGACAATGGAGGGAGAAGCCCATTTCATACAGATCTCTAATTTACATTGCTGCAACAGAAACAAGTTATGCCTATATATCCTTCTTCTAGCTAACCCAGGATGGAATGCCCTTTGGTTTTTATGAAGGTATTTAACACATGAATTATAGAAAGTACGTATTCTTTTGAGTAATGTGCCTGTCTGACTTAACACATCTCCAGTTCTCATCCCTCAGGAAATCTAGCACACAGGCAGCTAGAGGGTAATTAAGGTCAAGTTGCTTTAATTATGAATGCCTTTGCTTTTATTCATCTTAAGAGAAGTGGCTTTAATATGCTGTCAAGTGTTTGTAAAAAAGTGTCTCTCAATGTCAATAGTCTACAGATAATTGTTGTAAAAACCTCCAATAACATAGCTGTAGTTTCTTCATACAGAAGGTAGATAATGAAGTTTGGTCTCTCGTTCTACATGTGGTTTATCAAATGATAATTGTAATCCATCTTGGGTTTACTTGGGATCTAAAATGTTCTGGGCTTGTTTCTCAGGATAAACTTTTTTTGAGATTGAGAGATATGTGGATGGTGTTTTTTGCCAATGTTTTTCTTCATATTAACTGTAACTGTAGCTGCAGCCATTTATGCTGTCAGAGCAGATTACATAAGGTTTCAAAAACACTTTGTTTACTAATCGTACTACTGATTGTGCACTATAGAACTGCATGGATGGACATTTTAAAAGGCAGAAACAAGAAACTTTCATTGCAGAATTAGTGATAGAAGGCACCTGCCCTTTTTATGGACTTCATGGATTTTAAATTATTTTTAGCAATGTACTTAACCCAAAATGGTAAAAATGAAGCATTTTAACAGCTGATGCACATTTTATAACTGATTTAATTGACAATGCCATTTGAAACATGAATGACATTTTAGCTGACAAAGTTCATGATAAATTCAGCTGCTGGCAATGTAATTACCCCTACCCATTTATTCATCTGTATATTTCCAAGAAGCAAGATTCCTGTGGCTTTGCAGATGTGGTGGTTAACTCTCTCTCTTTCTTACAGGATGATATCTATTTTTCTTTGTGTCTGTTTGATTTCAGACAAAGTAATTGAACTTGATATAATAGAAGGAGTACATTCTTCCTAAAATAAGAGATAAAGTACTGGAGAGTGGAAATTGGAGTAACTACTTTTTACAAATAGTTCAGTGATAACCAAGGAGTAAAAGAGCAATTTGAGTATTGTCTGCCAGACTTTCTGAAAAAAAAAAAAAAAAGAAACAAACATGAAATCTCTGGCATAATCAGCAAAAAAATAGGTCAATCTGAATTTCAGTAGATAGATTTGAATATGAATTTGCATTTTTTAATGAAAATAAAGTATGTAGGCTTGAAAATGCTTCTCTGTGTGAAATAGTTAGTGTAGTGATTTCTTCATACTAATTGCATGACTGGAAAATTTCACTCTGTGCTGAGGGATACTATGCTGAGTCCCACTTCAGATAAAGTTACTTCCTTTCTGTAAGTTTAGAGAAGCCTTCAGAGATTAACCAAACTGGGCTAAAGCTAACCTTTTTGAGTTTAATCTACAAGTACTTTTGTGCTGTAATTTAGTAGCTGCCCAGGAAAAACTGGTGCTATAATTGTTTCTCTCATTTACTGTGGATGAACTGGTCTGAGAGGACCAACTGCAAGTCATCCAGGTACTTTTGAAACTTATGCTCACATTTTTAGTTTCACAGACCCACCACTTTCTTGTCATACTCATGCATAACATTCAAAGTCTTGACCTTGACTAGGGTCTAGGAAGCAGTAGTTACTAATCAATCAAAAAAAAAATCAATCTTTAGATTTTCAAAATCAATCTTTAGAAATACTCTAAGATAGAAAATCAGATTTTGGAGCAGTTACTTTCTAAGAAACATCTGTGGGTCCTTATTTGATTTCTAGTGCTAGCTACAGTGGCATTAATCATTAAAAGACACCTAGTAGTTCATGGCATGTATTTTCAACACTAGACAATACTGCATTTTGTGAGGTATTTTTACTGGTCAACTAAATTCAATGTGAATTAAGATAGCAGGGATTCTGGGTTTATATACATGTATTTTTCTGTTCTGACGCGTAAGGGCAAAGAGAACCTTCTGAGAATAGGGAAAGCAAGCACCTAATAAACACTTGAGGCAGCTGGTGTTGTTTTCTAGGACATCCTTCAAGTAGAAAAATAATGTCATCGTTTTCTGGTTTTGTTTTGTGACTTTCCTTGATATTGGTGCTCAGTAATACCGTTGAATATGTGATCTTGAATGTTTTTTTCCTTGAAAGTGTGCAGAATATTTGACAAATCCTACCAGGACATTTTAAACACTTTGTGCAATGAGTTTTGCATCTTAGCCTAGTAGATCTTATTTGAATTACTTATTTTTAGCAATATTTATTAACATGAAATTGTACAATCAGATGAGTTAGCAAAATCAATAAACTCCAGCATTTCATATTTAACACTGTTTTAACATTGCTTTCCAGGCTAAGGAAAGTGAATGCAATTCACTTATATATAATTTATTATATATAAGGCTTCTATTCTAAATACAGAATAATCTTTGGGAAAGGCAGGGATACTTTGATTTATATAGCTATATGCATACATCACAGACTTGTTATGCGATACTTCTAAGTGTACTAACCTTATAAAAACTTTCTATGAGATCTGTAAAGGAATGAAGGGGGTGAAGGCATAAGACAATAAAAAATGACCCATCTGTGGAAGCGTTTCTTGCTGAGAACGGACATGTGAGCAATCCAGGCAGCTACTTGACATTTGTATAGTAGTGAACCGAAGGCTTTG